>SNQN01010317.1:0-22386 GCA_008642245.1 Bassia scoparia
AAGCTCCGGCATTATTTTGAGACACATCCTATACTTGTCATGACTAATTATCCAATTAAGGTCGTGCTACGTAAACCCGAATTATCTGGCAGGATTAACAAATGGGCAATTTGCCTCAGTGGTTACGATATTAGGTACATGCCAAGGACGGCAATAAAATCCCAGGCGCTWGRTGACTTTGTGGCTGACTTTAGCCCGGGCTTAGAACCAGCAGCCGTCCAGGTGGTCCATGCAGGAAGTGGGAAATGGCAGTTGTACGTCGACGGTTCCTCGAATTTTCGGGGAGCTGACCTTGGTGTGGTGCTAAAGTCGACACAGGGGGACATGATAGTAAGAGCTATATGCTGTGATTTTAAGGCAACTAACAATGAGGCCGAGTATGAGGCGTTGTTTGCAGGTATGATGGTGGCTAAGGACTTGGGGGCAACAAACCTCCAGGTGTTTACCGATTCTTTGCTAATCGTGAGCCAGCTGCGAGGGGAATTTGCAGCAAAAGATTCTAAAATGTCTAGGTACCTGAAAATAGCTAAGTAGAAAATGAATGAATTTGAAAGATTTGAAATCAAGTAGGTACCCCGAGATCAAAACACAAAGGCTGATGCCCTAGCTAGCTTAGGATCCGCAATGCGAAAGTGCAGCTTCGATTCAGTTCCCATAGCACATCTAGCTACGCCATATATTGAAAAGATGAACAGGTGATGCCCATTTCCGAGGAAGAAGATGAAGATTGGCAGACACCTATCATCAAATACCTAAGAGACGATGCTCTACCTAGCAACAAGTTAGAAGCCAAAAAGGTACGAATGGTCAGCTCCAGGTATGCTTTAATTGACAACGTGCTATTTAAAAAGTCTTCATCTGGTATCTTGCAACGTTTCCTAAATAAAAGTGAGCAAAAAACCACGTTGAAAAAGTTCTATGATGGCAAGTGTGGTATGCACTCAGCCGGATGGACGCTAGCTAAAAGAATCCTAACCTACGGCTACTACTGGCCCACTATGAAACATGATGCTAATGGGTACGCAGCAAGCTGTGATAGTTGCCAAAGGCATGCAGGTACGTCCCACCAAGCACTGGAGCAGCTGCATCCATCCCTCACGCCATGACCCTTCATGAAGTGGGGAATGGACATTGTAGGTAAGCTACCAGCAGCGCCATGTCAAAAGTATATATGCTAGCTTTAACTGATTATTTTTCGAAATGGATCGAGGCAGAAGCATACCAGCAAGTAAGAGACAAAGAGGTAATATCTTTCCTGTGGACTAACATAATCTGTAGGTTTAGTGTACCTAGTGAAATCGTGTGCGACAATGGCTCGCAGTTCATTAGTAACAAAACCAGAGATTTCTGTCAAAAATGGAATATAACGTTAACCATGTCCACTCCTAAAGGTGGTCCATGTGATCCATGGGATAGGACTCGCCTTAGCCATGTGATCCATTAACCACATGCAACCAAGGTAGTATCCCCCCTAAAGGTGGTCTCGAGCATAGAACATGCCCATATTGAGACCAAGGAGCCTAAGGCGTGACCTATGCGGAGGGTCACATGCAATATGCAAAAATCCAATATCGTGATGATGGAATTACGAGACTTTCAAGTCTGTTCCACTTCGCCTAACGTGATTATCCCCAGTGAAGTCGCCAAATTGTAGACCGTGGGCCTACCCCACGGGGGCTTTAGGCTACATCATGTATGTGGTGTTGTGTTGGGCTTGAGCCACAAAACCAGCATGTGAGTGCGTGGGGGAGTGTTGTCGGTAAGGGATCGCACCGTGCCTATAAAGGTTAATCACAGACGCCCGAACGTTGTGCCAAAACAATGGCCCCACGGTCTGATCCATTACCAGTTCGTGGGTTCGGGGACATGGTACGGATTGAATCTTTGACCCAATCCGCCGCATGTAGCGGCCTATACTCGGTCTCATTGTAATTCCATTCAAACCGATTATTGGATGCACGTATCTTAGCAATTTCAAGCCTTATTAGCGCACTAACCCTAAGGTTACTAAGTGGTTACTATTATGCTAACAATGATTCTACAATGGATAAGGGATCACTTTGTTGTTAGTCAATATTAACAAGGAACCTAGAAGACCGGTTGTCCATAATTATCTAACTTTAATGTGATTCACATAATTCCTGTCTTATTTAACCAAAATATATGAGTGTGACACAAAACATATATACAATATGCAGTATATCAAATATACATCATCCTTACCTTGTCGCTGCAAACAAACAAATCGTCAGAATATAATGAATATAACGAAAACGTCTTTGATCGATTCGCTAAACAAGTCAAACAAACATGTTAGTATTGACGAAAAAGTGCCTTTGATCGATCCGCTAGACAACACAAATAAACATGTTAGTATTGACGATAATAATAGGGAATGACGAAAATGAAAGTGACATTGATAAAAACGAAAATGAGAAGATTAATCCTACGTATTTASATGCAACAATTGAAAGGTAGGTTTCTACATTTTATTAGTTTAACTGAAACTCGAAATAGTTATTAATCAAGTTAAAAGGATGCGAAATGAAGGTTTTGGGTGAGTAACCTCAGAGTTATACCTTGATTTCGTTCGTCGATTTGATTCGAAAAGAGTACTAGAACTCGTATTTTGTGTTTTTAGTAGCAAGAGAGTGTAAGTGAGAAAGCGAGAGAGTATGTGAAGCTTAGCGACGTATGCCGTATCCTCGTAACGTGTCCGTCCTTCGAAGAGTGAGGCAAAGAGGGTATTTATAGGCACAAAAACCAAAAAAGATCGTATATACGCTCAAAACGAGCGTATATATGCCCAGAGGAGCATATATACGCTCGATTATTTCCTACCTTTAAATCCGATTCTTCTTGATTCTTCTCAGATTGGATGAACCTAGACACCCCCTTTCGCAAGAAATACGGTTCTAGGGGGTTCTAGAACATTCCGAGTATTTTTTTGGTATTTTTGAAGTATTTTCTGAATTTTATGTATTTTTTGCGTATTTTGATTTTTGTAAATATTGTAAAATTCATAGAAAATTACGGAAAAATCGGAAAAATAATCTAAAAATACTGGTGAACTCAGAAAAATGAGAAGAATGCAATGAACATTTTGAAGATCACCAATATAAATTATTTTAAAAAAATCCTTAAACTAAATAGAAAATTCTAAAAATATAAAATAAATAAAAGAAATAAAAGAAAATACTTTTTGCCTCTTATTTGACCTTTGCCTCATGATTTCGAGCATGACTTCACATATTTCGAGCTTTTTTTACGAGTTCAGCTGCGTCTTTCAGAATCAAATCGATCACGAAACGTGGTATGTTTCATCATCGGTTACTCCTTTGGGGAGACACATTTGGGTGTCTACAGTGTATGGACAGCTAAGAAGGAATGCATGCATGAAAAGAATTGTAAAGCGAACATTATACGAATATGAGAATTGTAAAGCAAACATTATTCGAATATTGAAGCAGACACATAAATCGATCATAAAAAGACCATCTACGGGTCACCGAACATTCAAAAGTTAAGGCTGCTAAGGCAGCCAAATAAAAGTTGCAGCTGAGGTAGTCAGCTGTAAGCATAGTTAACCAAAGGGAAATGTTAAAGTATTCATGTTAAGCTGCACACGCCGCAGCCATAGCCCAAAAACTGTTAAAATTCTGATGTTAAAAAGTTATGTCTGGTCAGCAGGAGTCTCGTCACCTGTGGCAACAGGATCCTCCACCTCAGCAGCATCACTGGTGACTCTAGTAGCATTATCAAGCATCTGAACAGGATCCAGAAAAGTGCAAGAAGGACTAGCTCCAGCTACTGCAGCATCACCAGCTACCTTCAGCATACTCCGGAATTCCTCATCCTCCAAGTCAGACATTTGGCCAATGGAACCCACATAGTCATCTATGTTGGCCTTGACTTCCTGCTGAACGTCACGGTTGAAGAGCACCTTCCAGGAGAGCTTAGCTAGCACCGTGATGACAACTTCAGCCTTGTCTTCACGGGCAATTCGGGTGACCTCGTCCTTAACCGCTCGTAGAGTCCTGATGGTCTCAGCATCCGCAGTAGCAGCAGCCTGAAGAGCTTCAACATAGGTCTGAAGAGTCTCCTTTTCCTCGGTAAGACGTTGAACATCCTGAAGCAGCTTCTTCTTTTCCTTGTCCCAGCCAGTCATCTTCTGTTCCATCAGCTTCCTCTCAGCTTCCCAGGAAGTCTTCTCCTTGTCTAGCTGAGCAACCTGTTTAGCTAGCTTAACAGACCTCTGGGCTAAGGCCCTAGACGCCAGGATATTCTGAAGAGCCTGCAGAACCATGTGCGCCCCATTGTTCAGCACAGTCTCAACATCCTGATTCTTCAAGCGGATTGCAACAGCGGGGAAAAGAAGCTTCTCACACTRGGGCCACACCCCTCCGTCAAGACCCTCGTGATCCAAGAATTATCTCGGAAAAGTAAGGTTGACCCCATCAGAGAAGTGAACCGAAGGGGGCACCATGGGCTGCTTACCAGCCGCAGCATACTTAACAGATGGAGCTCCGATGACTATGCCTGGCTGCTTGAGTGGAGCAGTGGGGGGAGCAGTCTTCTCAGCAGGACCCTTCCCCTTGTCCACCACAGAAGTGCCAGCTTGTGACTTGCTAGTTGGCTGGTTGTCAGCAGTGTTGGAAGGAGCACCCTTCCTCTTCAGAGCTCGCCTCATCTCATCACGGGACATGTTTAAATCTGATGACACAAGCAGAAGATAAGCAAGCAACGCAGAAAAGAGTAGCAAGCAAGTAAATCCACTATGAACTCACCTGAAGCCATTGGGGTCGAAGAAGATGATTGATCAGCAGATAGGTATACAGCTTGGTTGAAAGTACGTTAATGCTCAGGAATCTTTAGTAAGACCTTAATCTTGCTCAGGGTGTCCGGAGTTGGTGCTACGTCAAGGATTTTAACTGCAAAAAAAGAGCCCACGCATAAACATACAACACCACATCAAACACCTAGCATACAAGCACCAAATCAAAAGCCTATACCTTCATCATTCCAACCTTCCACCAAGAAGGCTCCAGCCTCACCCAAAGACTCCTTTTTCACAAAAAAATATCTAGTTTTCCACCCTCTTTCAGGTGCGTCAGTATTTAAAGCCAGGTTGGACAAGTTTGGTCTGATTCTTAAAGTGAACCGGGAATTTGAATTCCTCTTTAAGCTATAATATTGGAAAAGCTCTTGAAAAGAAAAGTATGATTTCAGGGACTCGGTGAGATAATCAATTACACTGCAAGTTTTCTAGAACTTTGTCTAGAGTTGGTCAGGACTCAGATGGAAGTGAGTAAGGACTGACCTAACTAAAGGAGTGAAATCAAACAAGTACCCGAGAAGGAAGGGATATTCATAATAACACACGTAACCAGGTGGACAGGTAGCAGGACGGTCACGAGGAGAAGGGGCAACAAGAATCGCCTCAGAAGGAAAACCTCCCCTCAATCGAAGGTGAGCGAAGTCTCGTTCGGTAATGCACTTTGAACTTCTTCATTTGCCCTTCCCATGTCTGGTGCCCTAACAGGAATTGGGTGAGACCTCTTCCTAGCACAAGTTTTATAGCGGGGCATAAAAGTCTAAATGCACAAAGAGAGAAGAAGTTACCTGAAAAATCGTGGAAACGACGAGAAAATAAAGCACGAGCAAGAACGGAAGCCAGAGGTCTTGAAGGAAGCAGTAAAGAAGATGAAAAGTTTGATGTGAGATGTGAAGTTTGATTGGGAGAAGTAAAGGAGTTGTAGAAGTTAAAAGTTTTGATGTGACGGGGGCACGAGTAATGAGGGTAATTATGGAGAAATTGGGCGGTTAAAATGAATGGTGGAGTAATGAATCTAAAGAACTGTCAAAGTCGTGGGAAGTTACGAAACTTCCCTTCACTTAAACCGCCATAAGCCAAGGATAGTTTAGGGGAAAATATTATACCCGGTTTAGCACGGAACTAGCAATCAATGCGTAGAAGTACCAGTCAAGGGAATTAAGCTAGCATCCCGGAAGAGTTAAACTGCGAGATTACGAATAACGTACAATAATGTACAATAAAGAGCTGTTGCGCAAATCAAGGAGGAAATCACGCCAGTAGTTAATTCTAGATTTTGTATAGGGCTTTATGAGTATAAATAGAAGATCAATGTAACCGAGGAGGAACATTCTGAATCCTAACTTAGATAATCGATCAGAAAAGCTTATACTCGGTGGACGAAAAGGCCAATTGAAGGCATGATTCATAGTGGATTGGTGGCCTCATTACTACCTGCGGTTTTCTCCCATCTTTGGGTTTCCGCGTCACCAATTTCGTGTGTCTTTACCTTTGTTGCACTTTGTTAGCTTACATTTTTCGCATTAAACTGATTGCTCAWTAGTTTATTTAACTTGTCTAGTTGCAGGTTCCGATCCATCCTAGCTTGCTAATTGCTTAGTGAAATCTAGCCTAAACAAGGCCCCTCTTAAATTAGGAGTAATCAACTCACTAGGATGACCATTAACAAGTAAGGAAAAAGTAGGAGTAGTAATACACAACATTACAAGTTTGATGAAGTTGTTGGGAAAATGAAGTTTAGTCATCATCTCTTTAATAAACCACCATTCAACCATGTCATAGGCCTTCTTAACAGACAACAAGATTGTTTTTTASTAGGCCTATACATTTTCACCAAGTCCTGACAAAGTAGAATATTGTGAAGTATACTTCTACATGTCACAAGAGCCCCTTGATGAGGACTAATGATACAAGGCAAAACAGAATTAAGTTGGGAGCAAATAAGCTTTGTGATGCATTTGTATAAAGTAGAGCAACATGCTATAGGCCTATACTCACTAACAGAACTAGGAATCTTCACTTTAGGAACTAGAGTAATAGTATTGATATTTACTGCAGTAAGAATTCTTCCAGAAGCAAAAAAATCCAACACAGCAGAAGCAACATCATCGCCACAAATATGCCAAGCTCTCTTAAAGAACCCACTATTATAATCATCAACCCCAGGAGATTTGTTGTTAGGGATCGAGAAGAGAGCTTTTTGAACATCAGCCTTTGTGAATTGACAGTGTAATTGCTTGCAAAGAGTCTCAGTCATAAGCCTAGAATGCCCTATAACATGAGACAAAATAGAAGTCCTCTCCACCATACAGGAACCTAACAACCCCTGATAAAAATCCATAAAAGCCTTCATGACTATGCCAAGAGTATTCACCCAAATACCTTCCATATTAAAAAGAGCATGAACCGAATTCCTTCTGTTCCTACTCTTGATGATGCTAAAGAAAGTAGAGGTATTAGAGTTACCCTCCTTAAGCCAATGAAGCTTGGCCTTTTGCTGCAAAAAAACCTGAAAAAGTCTCCATTACTCTTAATAATCATGCAAGGCCTGTTTTTCCTGACAAGCTAATTCAGGACTGCCAGGCTACTCATGAAGAAGATTTTGTACCCTTAATAATTCAGACTAGCAGCCTTAGCCTACTAATGAAGAGTATCAAGATTCCTTTGATCTAGAGTCTTAAGGTGAGGTTTAAGAGCCTTGAGCCTTTGGAAAACAGAAAACATCTTACACCCAGAGATAGGAGAAAGCCAGATCTCAGCCACAATCTTATCAAAATCCGGTGCAGTKCCCAATGATTAAAAATCTAAAAGGTAGCTTCCTTTTCTAGTGAGAATAAGATTTTAGAACCAAAGGGCAATGATCAAAACCAAACTCAGGCAAATAGGTGGCCTCTACATGAAGAAACAAATCTTCCCAAATGCTATTACAAAGAAATCTGTCAATCCTTAAAAAAACCCTATGAGGGCCCTCTCTCTTATTAGTACAGGTAAAAAATCTCGCTGAAGTTTTAGCCTCAAATAACCTACAATCATGCATACAAGCTCACATATGTAGAGTTTCAGCAAGCCTAACCCTTGAACCCCGTCTATCTGAGGTGTGCATAAGGGCATTGAAATTCCTACCCACACACCAACCTTCAGTGATATCAGCAGCTAAAGATCTCAAAGTAGTCCAAAGAGACTCTCTATTAGKAGGTTCATTAAACCCATACACAAAGGTACAAAAAAAAGCTAGGAGAACCAGTAGGAGTGAGCTTATAATGTATGAATTGAGAATCAATCATCAAGATATCAACCTTCAAAAAAGATTCAAGTCTCCGCAAGAATAATTCTGCCATTATAGTGACATTGCAAATTACTAGTGAAACACCAAGTTGGACACAAATTAAGGTAAATCTTACCAAGATTAGCAGCTTTAACCCGAGTTTCTAGGAGGTTGAACGGTTGGATATTATTAGCATTCAAGAGTTTCCTGATTACAGCCTGCTTAGCAACACTATTTAGCCCCCTAACATTCCAGATAGTTATGCTATCCATGGAGTGTAGGGGACCCCTCCCCTGACCCTCTATCCACATTACTTTAGTCACCTCAAATACAGCAGAACCAACCACAGCAGCACTAGATCGATAGGCTCATCAGTGGTCAACATAGCAAAATAATTAACAATGTTGACTGGTCCAAGCTTTGCAACAGTCTCCTTAGAAGCTAATTTCTTCCTAGCCACCACCTGAAACCCCTTAGCATCAACCCCTCTAGGTGGTGTGATAGGAGGCTGAGTAACACCCCTTGCAGGCATAGCAGACCTAGCAGCAATCACATGCGAGGTAGAAACAACAGCAGCCACAACAGAGTTAGACTTTGCTTTAGGAACCCACTTCCTATTGCCATCCTTCTTCCTACATTGATCAATCTTGTTTCCAAAATCTTGACAGCTAGCACACTGTACTAGCCTCTATTCATAATCCACAGCCTGTTCAACAAGCAAACCCTTCTCAATCTCAAAGATTACACTATCAGGCAACTCTTGATTCAATTGAACCTGGATGAGAACTCTAGCATATAATAACCTGTTCTTATTTAGGGTAGCATTTTCCAGCTTCACCATCTCCCCAATCATACCCGAAATCTTGGTCAAGGCTTGAAAACCCCAATACTTTAGGTCCAGCTTAGGAACTTAACCCAAATAGGAATCACCTTAAGCTCATCCTTCATGACATCCATATCAGGTGTCCAAGGTCTCATAATCATAGGCTTTCGATCAAAGAAAATCGGGTCACCATTAAGCACTTTATTCATATTATCTAAGCAATCAAAATGAATTAGAAAAATCCCTTTCCCAAGCATCGCAACCTTATCAACCCTAGAATTCTTCCAAATTCGAGCCACAAAACCCTCAAACACCTTAAAAGGAGGATTAACCCCCAAAATATGACATACAATAGCAGAATTCCAATATGCAACTTCCTCAACAATATTAGCAAGTTAAATTTTAACATGAGAGTTAGGGTTACCCATTTGAGGCATCGCACTCTGTTTTGAGGAACCTGCTTCCATCGAAGGTCGTTTCAACATGTTAAGGGTTAAATTTTAACATGAGAGTTAGGGTTACCCATTTCAGGCATCGCACTCTGTTTTGAGGAACCAGCTTCCATCGAAGGTCGTTTCAACATGTTAAGGCACTTATTGAGTTGATCCTTCTATTGTAGAGCACTAAAAGAAGCAGCATCATCCAAACATTTACCAGTAAGCACCGATTCAAGATCTACAGAACCACCATCATCATAATCACTAGCACTATGCATCTCACTAGTAAGTTGCTTCCGCGAATTAGCAGCAGATACCTTCTCACTCGTAGCTTCCTTATGTTTCTCAACTTGAGTCGCCTTTTGTTTACGAGTTATTGCCATGGCATCAGGTCAAAAACCGAAACCTACAACAATGGCGGAAGAAAAAGAGGAGAGAAAAACTAGAGAAGTTGTCAATTTTGAGGGAAGCAAGTTTTAAATAATGTTAGTTACTTATTTTTCAATTTAATTTTTAGTGAAATATTTAATGAAAGTATTAGTGTACTACGTTCCATTTTTATCTTGTTTAGTAGAAGTAGAAGAAAAGGTTTTTTCAAAAAAAATTCTTTTAAAGATTTTTTAATCAGTTTCATTGCAAGTTTTAAGGACATTTAAAATGGTTGCCTCATAATAAGATGATTAAGATCCCTAATTGTACTTAAGAAAACTCTTTTCTCTATAGCCTCCTTCGCTTTTCCCCCTTTCTATTTTCTTCTTCTCTTTTGGCCTATAGTGGGCCTCCCTGGCGGTATAGGGCCACAACCCTCCTTGCCGGCYACTCACCCACCCCATTTTCCTTCTTGTCATGTTAAGCTGCAACTTGCACCAAAGTTTTTACGGGATTCACTTGTCGTATCCTAACCCGTAGATTGTTCCTCTTTGCGGGTCGATCTTCTGTACGGATCTTTCATCAGGATTGGGTATTTTGGTGTTTGAGATCTTGGTTGGATTAATTTTGTTGTGGGCATAAGGGTTAGATCGAATCGACGCCGTTATTCCCTTTCGATTAGGAAAATTGGACTTACGTCCTCTGGTATTAGTTGTTTGGCTTCAACAGAAGGTTTTATAATTTAGTTTTAGTTTTTTGTTTGTCTTTTGTTTGCCTTTTTAGTTGTTTATGAGTTTCTGCCCTTCGAGTTGTGRGGGTATTCATCACCTATTGACGTGATGGGRTGTCGCCTCGTTTGTGGGAGATCAGTGGTGGGACTCAGGCCTTCACGAGTAGAAAATTTGGAGGTGGTAACTGGGTTTGGTCTGTTCTTGGATTTGAACGGTTCTTAAACATGGGTATTGCCCGAATCTCAACTTTTGTTTGGAGGGAGCAGTTTTATTGTATGTCTTGTTTTCTCTCGGCGACGTTGAGCGACTCTTACGTGTGATAGTTTATTTGGATACTACGTCTCTTGGGTCTTTTGTCTAATAAATTTGCCCCTTGCGGTGGCTTCTAGTTTTGTTTGGTTCTTGTTTTGTTTGTGTTGTCCTCCTAGATCTTAATCTATGGAGTTAGGTATTTTAGATAGTGTGTTATGAATTTCTTTAATTGTGAAGGTCCGACCGCTTCAGTTCGATTGTTGGGAATGTTTAGTTGACTTTGCAAGCATGGTTATCCAATTACTTCTACATCAGTTATTATGTCGAATTTGCGCGAATTCACAGATAGTATTGCTTTGGATGAAGATTTCCTTTAAGGCTTTATTGGTTCAAATACTTGAACAATCATATGATGTATGTAGTTTTTAGGATAGGTATATTTGTACTTGTCAATTAGTATCTACGGAATTAGATTGTAAGTGACGTTTGGCTTCTCCACTTTAATTAAATCTTTTAGTTTTGTGTCAAAAATAAAATAAAATAAAATGGTTGCCTCCCCCCTCATATCTGGAAAAATAWTTGGCTAACCCAAAGGGTTGCTTACACTATAGATACAGTAAATAAAATATAAATACAATAATAATAAAGTGGAGAGATAAATGTTATAACGGTAATGATTCAATGCATAATTGATCAATGACAATCGGGAAAGCATTATTTTTTAAGGTTGACAACCGTTAGGGTCACCTAATCATTATTCTCCCTCATATATATGTAATACATATTTATTGTTTTGATTTTTTAAAATTTATTAGCTTTAGTTAAATGTGCCAAATAAATATAATATCAATTAAATAATTCATCCATTTCAATTTACTGACAACGTTTGCCATTTAAGAAAATATTATATAATTGGCAACTTTCATTTCCCGTAAATTTTTTGAGTGAAATGACCAATTTACCCTTACTATAAAATATTAAACATGATTATACTACCTTAAACAAAATTATTATATCCTAAACAAACTTAATCAAAATTTATAACCACATCTCACCATCACCGCCATCAATTCACATCACCCACCTCAAACTACTTTACAACCACTCACACCACCTAACACCACTCGCACAACCACCTCAAACCCTAAACAACCCGCACAACCACTTCAAAACCACTCYTGCAACCACCTCACAGACACTCATACCACCACTCAAACTCTAAACCCCTCACACAACCACTTCAAAACCATCTCGAACCCACTCGCACAACCAATTGAAACCCTAAACCACTGCACCCCGAATTCGAAACTTAAACCAATTCGCACCACCTTGCATTGCACCCAAATCGAACCACACTCACCTTCGAACCACCATGTTCTTATCACTCACCTTTGAACTTCGATCCACTCACCTAGATCGAACTAGCATTGCACCTAGAATTCTTCATACCTGGCCACAAAACAACAAATTGAATTCGCACCATGTTCGCGATTTCGCGGTTGTTTAAGATCTTTATACTCCCTCCATTACGTTTTATTGACAACTCTTGGTATTGATTGCGAGAGATAAAATATTCAAGTGTTTCCAATAAAACATAACGGAGGGAGTAGATTGATTTTGGGTTTTAAAGAACAATTGATTTGGGGTATAGAGAGGAATTGATCGAGGGTTTAATTTTTTACTAGCTATGGTGGTTGGTGGGTTCTAGGTAGCAGTAGTAGTGCATGGTAGTGGTGGTGGTTGGTGGGTCATGGGTTGTAGTATGTAGTGGTGGTGTAGTAATGACAATATCCCATTTCCCCTCTTTCTCTCACATACTCCCTCCGTAACAGAATAAAAGCAACATTTATATGAGCACACCTCTCAAAGCAAAATAAGCTGGGTAGTTAATTAGTGGAGTCAAGAAGGGAAATAACATGGTGGCAAGAAAATGACAAAACAATTAGCAAAAGTGGTCCCAAAAATATGGTAATTTTGTCATTTGTAATTTACTAAATGAGGAAAGTTGTACAATTGTTAGTTGCAAGTTTTTAATACATTTGTTACACCCAAGCAAGGGTAACATGGTCATCTATACCCTGTAAACATACTTTGCAAATTTTGTCTAGGATTTTGTACCCTCTTGAAAGTTGCGGATAAATAGAAATGGAGGAAGTATATAATTCGAGCCACTCGCGAAGTTTTGAGCCGAGTTCAACATGGCTTTTGTATCATCATGTTTATTCTCAAGCCAACCTTTGATTGAGCCACGCTAGAGTAGTTTATGAGCAAACTTAGGTCCCGTTTACATTAACTAAAGTCAACTAAACTGAATTAAACTAAAATATTTAACTTTAGATTAATATTAAACTTTTTTTGACAATAGATTAATATTAATCTTGGGATTAATAATATTACTATGTAACTATATAATATTGAGATTAATATTTAACGACTAGTTTAACGCCCATACGATTCATGGTATTTAATAAATTTATTCCATAAAACTCTAAAAAAGAGTATAATAAGTTTATAGTTTAATATTTGTCAAGAAAATTTGTATTGTATAAGATATATAGTCAAGGACCCATGCAAGACATGTATGATATTTACTAAATTTATTCACAAGATAGATCTCTAAAGTTATTACTATTATTATTATTGTCATCATCATTAATAATAAATTAGTTAACAAAATAATTACTTCCTCCGTTTTGTTTTACACGCACCACTTTCATTATTGCGGATTCCAAGACGTGTTTTTGGTGGTATAATTAGTTGAGGGAAGGGTAGTGTGATTAAGTTGGTGGGGTATAAAGGTGGTGTGTTTTATATTGTTAATTGTTTTGATCCCACCATGTGGAGAAAAACAATAAGGATAAAATGGTCATTTCAAACAAAATAAAGTGCCAAAAAAGGGAATAAAGCAAAGTGGTGCAAGTATTTGCAAATTTCTCAAATTGAAAACCGGTGCGAGTAAATCAAAACGGAGAAAGTAAATTGAAATGAATTGAATAGAGCTGAGTTGAACGGGAAATAAGCTGAAGTAAACAAACCATTAGCTCATTACCAATTTAACACCCCTCTATTCACGCAAGAGAACATTTATTTGCATTTTAACATGATAAAGTTCAATCGCCCACTGTCCAGCTCAAGGTGTAAAAATCTTGCGGTGGGCTTTAATGTGCTATCTTCCTTATGTTTGGGTCTCTTATAACGGCCCAACTTTATTAAATTCTATTTATTGGTTTCTGCAATTCAGAAGAGCTCTTAATTTTTCCAGAATGTCACCCTCTATTCCTCAAACTACAGTATAAACATATCAATGAAATAGACTGATAATGGTCGTCACCAAAAGATTGATTGGGACCTCTCGGCCAGACGAGTCAGTCAGTAATCGACATCGACTTGCACGAATTACAGGCAAAATCTCATGCTTCCCTCGGCTTGTATCATACAGTAATGTACAATCAGACATCCCTGGTACTATTCTTCTCTGTTAAAGTTTTAAACCACATTGCCCATCTCACAACAAATCACAATATCACAGCGGTTGTTGCTGCATCATACTCACCATGATCTCACTAACAGCGTGCATTCAAGTATTCAACTATCGACTTATCTGATTTCAGATATAAAATGCCAAAAGAACAGTTCGTAAACAATGTTGCTGACATAGGACAATAACCTTCTAAAACTAGCTTCAGAGCTCTTGTGCTTATACGGAAATCAAAACCTGCATGACTTCACCAAATAACAAATCTGCAACAGAATTAATCAATATAATAGATGAGCATGAAATTATTCACAAACACATACTGCATCCCTTCCATGCAATTACACATCAATGTAACTAGCAGCTCAGGGAGTAGCTATCTATCAAATTTACTGCATTCAATATACCTTCTACAGATAGCAACTTGAAGTAGCAAGTTCAAGAGAAAAGGTAACTAGCTGTATGCACTATGCAGCAGCTGACATGTTTCACTACACCTCCGAATCCTTCAAACTATCAATATATAGAGGGTGTTTGGGAGTTAGCCAATTGGAGAGCAGTAAGCGCTTTGGTGACAAATTAGAGGTTTGACCATCAAACTATCAATATATAGAGGGTGTTTGGGAGTTACAATAAACAGCTAGTCAAAACAATTAATTCAATCTGCTAGTCAAATCAGCTAATACAACCAGCTTAAGACTAACTGCTAACTCCCTAACAGGGACATAGTCTTAGACCAAACAATATTGATTCCTTCCGTCTTTCCACTTCTTCCAAATCCAAACAAAAGAAAATGAAACCATCACTCTCCGTATCTCCCTACCAACCTTCCGTCAATTTTCATCCAAAACAATGCTCAATCAAAGCCCTTCTTTGCAGTTAGTTCACTAGCAGAATATTTTTTTAAGTAGTGGGTTATGAACTTATTAAGTCTGACCAGAGGTTATCTAACTGAATAAACCAAATTGACCTAGGTTTTACATAGTTGAATAACTGTAGTATTTCAGTAAACAGAAGATAACCTGCATCTTAGGTACCGGGGATACTTATCTTGGAGAACGCCAATATACTATCCCCTTATTTTCTAGTTTTAAAATTGTCGAATCCCATATCCATTTTGTATCCGTCTCTACTCCTATCAGTCTATACAACCTAATTCGCATCATTTTCCCAGCTACTAATCAAAGAAAAAGATCGTGTCCATCCAACTGACATCCACATTTTTGTACCTCCCAATGTGAACTACTGCAGGCACCACATTAGCCAACGAAAAATTTAAATCTACATGCTATATAACTAAAGGGAAATATCAATAACAAATCAAGGWATCCGCCATAGAGCCAACATATATACAATCGAGAAGAATTCCACCTTTCATCAGGAATCATATTCTTCAAAGTTCAAACATTAAAACTCTGTGTGACTCAAGAAGGATGCTTCCCGAGTTCTTGCTGATCATACTTCTACTTCCATACATGTTTCATGATTTTAATTTAGCAAAGGAAAGAGGACAATTTCAGAATTGAGACCTCGATTTTCCTCAAGCAAATGAAAATACTCAAATACAAATTAAAACATAAAGGTCAAACAATAAATAAGATAGCAGAATGGCAATATATTTCTCATTCTCTTCATTATATATATCATATAGAACACCATATTACTTCTTTAAGGGACTCATTCAATCCCCCATTTATAAGTGCCTCTTGCATATAGCCCTAACAACAATCTCAGCTTAGTTAACATTCTAATGATAGTATCATATTATATACAATCAATCAAAAACTTCTTTAAAAACTTGTGATTAACCATAACAAAAAATTGCAACATACTTGATTGCTTCCAGCTACATAACCAACCAAATTGCCTCGAGCTCGATTCGACAACAAAAACAATCCAAGCTTCCTCCAGTCGCAAACATTCCACTCCAAAAATCATCTTCAACATCTCAAATCACCCAAAAAATTAGAATCGTTCTTCCTTATTACAACCCATTCGAAATAGCTTCTTTTTCATCATCATCATTAAAAAAATTAAGACAACTATCAACCCTTTTAACCAAGCAAACCCTCTTACCACCTCTACAAACCCCGTTTCGAAGCTCCAAATCATCCAAACAACCCACATTTTCATCCCTCTTTCTTTTCCCTAATCTAAACTTGACCCTCTCTCTCCTCCCCTGCAACAAATTCTCTTTCTTCCCCTTCTCAGGCTTTGCCGCCATTATCGGACGGTACTCCACCCTCATATCCTCCCACAAGCTCTTCTCATCCTCAACTTTGACACCTTCAATCTTCGCAATTTTAGGAAACTGCGGCAACCACCTCGGAATCTCAGACCCTCTAACATCAACATTCTTATCATCAAAATCAAGTTTCCCAGAAAAAACCACCTTCGAATTCGTTTGAAAGGGCCTGAGACTCCTCAAACGGAAAGAAGAAAAGGGCAAAACACCATCAGTGTCGTCGCAAAAGAGTTGAAGATCATCAATTGTCTTGGAATGAAGCAGCGTCTGATTAATATCCGAAGCACCATTGAACCCGAACGCAAGAGAAGACTCCTCAATGGCGTGAATGACGTCGAAGATGTTGCAGTGAGAGCGAGAGCACGAGAAATTGGCGCGAGAAGAGGCGGATTTGGCGAGAAATTGGATGAAGAGGGTAGTGATTCGGGTTAGGGTTTGGAGGGCGGATGATTTGGAGGATTTGAAGCCGGTTGATTTGAGGATTTGGGTGACAGCGAGTTTGGTGAGAGAATGGGAGAATTGGGAGGGAGAGGAGGAGAGAGACAGAGAAGAAGAAGAAGTGTTCTTCTTTGAGGGTTTGGGGTTTGGCATTTTGACTGTTGGTAAGTGTTTGTCATTGAGGTTATTTTATAAAAGTAAGAACCCTAGAACGTGGTGACTTGAGTGGTGTCAGTGACGTAGTTGGGTGGTTTTTGTGTATTTGAATCGACRTTTGTCTGTTACTTTTCCCGGGAAAAAACGGTTTCGTTGGGGCGCATTTAAAAAGAGGGGGCGGGACTTGGAGTTTAATCTAGACATTGACACTAGAGAGTAGAGACCTAGGCTGGAGTTGAGGTGGTCGTGGGCGTGGCTAGGGTGTCAAATTGGGTTGTCGATACAATTTTGTGTTAATCCAAACAGGTTGAATTCATTTCGATTCAGGTTACAGCGGGTTGTTTTGGCTAAACAATTCAATTCGAGTCAATTTCAATAACGGGTCAAATAATTTACTTCTTTTTCAGGAACCGTTCTACCGATGTCATGACGTTAGCGGTGAAGACAAAATCAGTTCGGTCTGAAAGTTTTTTTAAAGTATATCAAAGTTATAAATAAACAAAAACATCCATTAAGATTAAAAGTATAATTCATTGTAATTGCACAATAAAATTTTCAAGAGTCTCAAAAACGGTTTTTCTAATTTTTGCGTAAGAGCACATGTTAAGACAAAAAATTCAACAATAAATACTCCGTATTAGATTATGTTGCATAGCTCTGTTGATTATTTGAATATAAGGGTATTTTGACGTTAACTATGATAGGTAATATTTTAAATATCCTATTAATTGCATATCCCTATTTTTGGTATGCAAAAAATAGGATGAACATGAAAATTACAATTTCCTAGAAAATTGAAATTCCTATAAAGTGTAGGAAATTAATCATCAACCCCACCTTGGTGATTAAAAATTCGTGTGTCAATTAGAAATTTTTATGCTCAACCAAACTCCCTAAGCCATTTCCTATGAATTCAACAAGTGAATTTATTTCCCATGAATTAAGACATCATATGGGAATTAAATTCCAATGGTAACCAAACGAGCTCTTATAKTAAAAAATATCTTTATTTTCAAACTCAATTATTCCCTTTGTTCCATAATGTTCCTTGTATTTACTATTCATACGCTTCTGAATACATGTTTTGTATCGTTTATATCTTTAGTTATATATATGTGAAAAATTATAACGATTGAATATTAATAATCTACCCATTAATACGAATCAAATAAGATTCCACATCACTATATTTATTCTTATACATTAGTAATTATTTGCAAGATTCCTTTTACTTGTGAATAGTTGAAAAAAAAGTGGCATGAACATTAAGGAACAGAAGGAGTACTTAATTAAAATTATAAAAAAAACTAGTTTGCAATTATATATTAATCAAGCGTGTTTGAATTATTATTTTGAAAGCACATTTATAATCTTTTTATACTTAGTACTCCCTCTGTTTTTGTAGTTGTTCCAGTTTTTATTTTGGGATGTTTTCAAATAATTGTTCCAAACCAATCTAAAAATAATTTTATTACTTTTTACCTACTTTAATTTTTAGTTGAAACAATATTTTTTACCTACTTTAATTACTCAAACATTAATGAATTACTCCTTTTTAAATCAACTTTCATTGCTTTACCCAGACCAATCTATTCACCCAAAATTATTTCCCCCCCCCCCCCCCCCCCCCCCCCCCCCCCCCCCCCAAAAAAAAAAATCACGCATATATTTACTCTTTTACCTAACTTACTCAACTATTTTACCTAACTCAATTAACTCTTTATGTAATAATTTATTAAAGAAAAATGCATGGGAGGGTATTTAGGAGGAAAAAAAAATTAGATAATGGAGATTGCGTTAGTTATACTCCCTCTGTTCCAATTTATTTTTTACAATTTTTTTTGTGTTCCCTTTTATTCTTTACGTTTCCTTTTTTGTACTTTATTTTTTACCCATTAATGTTACTTTTACTCCAAAAATTTCTCATATTACCCCTTTGTGAATTCAATAGTATTATAACTTATTACTCCCTTCTATTTCTAATGTTTTGTGCATTTATTATTTGGGAAAAAAAACTAGGAATAATGTCTTATAATGTGAGTTAGGTCAAAAAGTAGGATAGAGTGTGCTAAAAGGGGGGAAAGTATGGAAAAGTGGGATAAGTAAGGAAATGTGTGGTTAAAAAGTAGAAGAGAGTGTGTCCCAAAATGAAATAAAGCATAATGCACAAAACATAAAAAATCGTTCAAATAAGAAAATTGCACATAATATTAAAAATCGGAGGGAGTCCAAGTGATTTCTACTATATATGGAGTTATCATGTAAACTTTCATTAGCTAATGATGTAATGTGGTTATTCCAATTATGATACATCATACATTGATACTAACATTGCTTTTGTCATCCAGTAATAATTTATACTAAAGCAATCCCCACCTAATCATTTTTTCCTCCTACATTTCCCTCCAAAATTCAATTAATTAATAATTGCATAAAAAATTAATAAATTAATAAATTAATGCATATAAACTAATAAAAAAATGTGGTTAGACAATTAACTACTACTCTTAAAAAAACAACCCTTAATTATCTTAGATTTTTTCTCCCAAATTACATTGAGAATAGACCTTTATACATCATTTATTTATTATCAACCAATGTGTAAAAATTACATCATTTTTATGTGATAAACAAAAGATATTTATAAAAGAAAATTATTTTGTGACATTGTGAATAAGTTATTGTTGAACCCTAAGTTTTGATGAATGACACTCCAAACCAAGAAAGCAAACTCTATATGTTAATATCTAATATGTGTGTTTAGTGATGTGTTTAAAGGTTCCATGTTTCAAGAAGTCTTAATGGAGCAAGGACATCCTTAYGAGAAGGAAGAAGTTCCTGTGACTTGATTGGAGAAATGGAAGAACTCAAGGAAGAAGTTCAAAGTCAAGGAAGGTTGAGTTCCTTGTAAAAATGACTCGACATTGGGTACAGTAGAGGGTTCTAGATGTATTGTACTGCTTGGTTATAATATATGAAATATTGCTCAAAGGATAAAAAGGAAAATAAATATTAAGTTTGTGATTTAAMCTATTAAAGAATTTTAATCCGGTATTTTGTGAAAATATATTTGTCTAAATAAAGCCTAYGAAATTGTATATATGATTTTATATAATAAAGTCTTTTCATAAAATATTAAAGATTGATTTTCTGTTAGAATATTTCTTAAAAACTTTATAATATATCTTTTCTTATTTAAAGTGTTTTATCTTTGAAAATATGTTTTTCTGAATTAAATCGGTTTGATAAAAAAAAAAGGAAGAGCCATTAAAATAGGAAAATCGGTTATGAAGAAAACGTGTGTAACTAACTGAGGTTTTTAAGGGATTAAACGGCTATATCTGATTCAAGTAAACGTGGAGTGATGGAGCTTGCTGGTTAAGTTCCACTACAAGCATTACTCTTACAAAAAAGGGAGTAGTGTGGTAGTGGACTTACTGCTTGTCTTCTACGCACTTCATGGTTACACTATAAATACACTCAGTTGGAAATTAACATAACACACCTTGAGCAAAGAATTCAATCAGAGCTTTATTTCATATTACTACCAAGCATTTAGGATTGTTTTACATTGAGTTGTAAGTGCTTCTTTCTGTTGATTGAAGCGTGGGGTTGTGAGTGAGATTCATAGCCGAGGGATTTCATAGAAATCGAGTTTAGAGAGTGTGACCAACAGAGGGGTTGATTGCGAGGGTTCAAGAAGTTCCTTGTGAACTGAGAACGAGTGTCTTAGATTTTAATTAGGTGTTGCATCCTATTATAATAAGACGAAGTCCTATGTTGCATCAGGCCACAGTTTTTTCTCTCTTGGCGTTTGTCTTGAGGGTTTCTGTGTTTGGAAAATTCCCTTTGCTCGTGTTTCTTTGATTAAGTTTCTTTTAATTTCGTAAAAAGTTACTTAAGTTCCACAATACAATTCACCCCCCCTCTTGTATTGTTCAGTCGATCCAACAATTGGTATCAGAGCTAAGTTCCTCATAGACATCACGAAACCCTGAAGAGAGAACTGAACGATTGAACTAATTGGAAGAATGAATCAACGAGAGAAGCTGGAAGAAGGATACTCTACGCAGAGACCTCCCATGTTTAATGGAAAATTCTATTCATACTGGAAGAATAGAATGGAGAGCTAAGTTCCTCATAGACATCAGGAAACCCTGAAGAGAGAACTGAACGATTGAACTAATTGTAAGAATGAATCAACGAGAGAAGCTGGAAGAAGGATACTCTACGCAGAGACCTCCCATGTTTAATGGAAAATTCTATTCATACTGGAAGAATAGAATGGAGAGCTAAGTTCCTCATAGACATCAGGAAACCCTGAAGAGAGAACTGAACGATTGAACTAATTGTAAGAATGAATCAACGAGAGAAGCTGGAAGAAGGATACTCTACGCAGAGACCTCCCATGTTTAATGGAAAATTCTATTCATACTGGAAGAATAGAATGGAGAGCTAAGTTCCTCATAGACATCAGGAAACCCTGAAGAGAGAACTGAACGATTGAACTAATTGTAAGAATGAATCAACGAGAGAAGCTGGAAGAAGGATACTCTACGCAGAGACCTCCCATGTTTAATGGAAAATTCTATTCATACTGGAAGAATAGAATGGAGAGCTAAGTTCCTCATAGACATCAGGAAACCCTGAAGAGAGAACTGAACGATTGAACTAATTGTAAGAATGAATCAACGAGAGAAGCTGGAAGAAGGATACTCTACGCAGAGACCTCCCATGTTTAATGGAAAATTCTATTCATACTGGAAGAATAGAATGGAGAGCTAAGTTCCTCATAGACATCAGGAAACCCTGAAGAGAGAACTGAACGATTGAACTAATTGTAAGAATGAATCAACGAGAGAAGCTGGAAGAAGGATACTCTACGCAGAGACCTCCCATGTTTAATGGAAAATTCTATTCATACTGGAAGAATAGAATGGAGATCTTCATCAAGGCCGAAAACTACCAAGTATGGCGTGTCATAGAAATTGGTAACTTTGAAGTKACCAAAACCGAAAACAARGAGGTAGTTTCTAAACCTATGTCTGAATTTGAAAAAGAAGATTTTGATAAACTTGAATTGAATGCCCTTGCTGTCAAACTCCTGCATTGTGGTCTTGSACCTCATGAACACAATCGTTTCATGGGATGCAAGACTGCTAAGGAGATATGGGATTTGTTAGAGATAACACATGAAGGTACAAATGAAGTTAAGCGATCTAAGATAGACCTGCTAATGTCCAAATATGAACGCTTTGAAATGGAACCTAAGGAAACTATTCAAGATATGTTTACAAGGTTTACTAACATCACAAATGAACTAGTTTCTCTTGGCAAGCACATTCCTTCTGATGAACAGGT
>SNQN01010318.1:0-22385 GCA_008642245.1 Bassia scoparia
TGGCGTGTGCAAGAGCAGACTTATGGCGTGTGGTTAAAGGCTTCTCTGTTGCGGAGAGATAAGGAGCATCTGGCATGGAAAGGGGTGGCCAATGGAAATTGTGCTCGAAGACTCTTTGTGACATAACCCACGGAGAATTCCAAGGAGACTGCGGCGAATGTGGCCGAGGCTATGACTGTAWGGGATGATATGATACCATACCACCGGCTTAAATGGATGCACACAGGGTTTCTGTATATATTTAGATTATGTGAACACACATTCTTCTTCCGATATGCCTGTCAGCCAATGSCAGTAGTCCAGTGCCTATGTCAGTTCAACAAGTTCAATACACAAGGTGACAATCTGGCCCTTATACTAACAGTACGTATCAAAGACGAACTAAGACTATYGATATACCATGCCATTATACGACATTAAGGTACGTGCAARTTAGAGAGAAAATGATACATTTCATATTGGATATTACCTACAAAACCTTTTGACTTTACCATAGGAGTCTAGGAGAGGCTTCGAACCACACTGATGAGTGATGATCTGAGGGCAACTTATGTGTTACGGAGTATATGTTTGAGAAGTCTTCATAACAGAACACATCTTCCATTTGTCTTAGTAATTTCCCTARTCCTTMCCGGAACAGGAGGCTTCCTTATGTTTGTAGCTTGCTCAAAAGCATAAGCTATTTCAATAAGTTTAGGTTCGGTACCTCTCAAGCCTCCAAAACATATACCAAATGGCACACCGTCTTCATCATATCCTGCAGGAACACTGATTCCCGGGTACCCTCCTATCGCAAGAACAGTTGAAATTGCCGAACCTTGTGCCATAATTGCATCCAACTTGTGTTCTGCCATTACCTTTTCCAACCCATCTCTTGACAATTGTTCCAACGTTGCCAAAGATTTCACCTCTTCAGGTCCAATCCCATTTGTTCTTTCAGCAGAAAGAAATATGTCTTGACCATATTCTTTGATCATTTCCTGCATATCAATCCYCTCAAATATAAGGCTTTTACTTTGGCTTCTCCGAGGAGTATTGTAGTATTTGTAAATGCAAGAGAACATCTAACCAACACACCTTTGGAGCATTTTTATTGTTGAACTCTATTACATCAGCCAAGGATCGCACTGGAGAGTCGATSAGTTCTTTTAAGTAGGAATTTAAAGCTAATTTGAACTCAAATTCCATCACCTTCTGCTCCACTTCTGATGACATGATTGCAGCAATGTTGGGTATCTTCAAATCATCAACTATTACTGCTCCATTCTCCCTTTAGTTAATTATGTCAATCACAGATAAGCAACATTACTGAGTTATTAGTAAATGTTATGCAATCAGACTCACATCTAATCATGAGAAATATTTGGCTCAGTGTTATATTTACCCTGATAGTATGACGTGTTTGCTTAAAAGTTGTGGTCAGTTTAGGAAACAATCTTACAATTCCTAACCTTTTCCTTTAGACCATCGAGCTTTAGAAACTGACCATAGCCACCCTGAGGTATGTACTTTTGGCATTCATTGTTGCTTCAGCATCATAAGGATCATCGCCTACAATGGAATCTAAAACATAGGTCGCATCTGCCACAGTCCGACATATGGCCTGTTCATAGTTCAATTCACAAAATTAATAATCTAAATTGTCTACACGAATATGAAGCAGAATAAAAAATTCTTCTCTCTCTAAAGACCTCAATATTAGTCTAAAACATGAGAGACCCTTAAAGAAAAGAAAATCATATGAGTTGAAGATACCCAACAGTGTCTTGTGTAGAGTAATTGGTATAACCCCACACGGCTAGTGAGACCAAGAGTAGGCTTTATTCCGACAACTGAGTTCGCATTGGAAGGATTAGGATGGAGCCATCTGTCTCGTCCCTAGAGAAACGGCCACTAAGTTTGCTGCTACTGCTACAGCTGATCCACTGCTTGAGCGCGCCAGGATCTGCTGATGCATTGTAAAGATTCTGCAATTTAAAAATAATATTTTTCAACAATGTGGCATCACTTGTGCAAATGTGCTGATCTGCAGTCTTGTTACACAAATTAAAGATTCTACAAACTGACTGACTTTATCATATGACATGTCATAACTGAATACCTGATGGTCCTGATCTCACTTGACATTGGTTCGGATGAAAGGCTGAAGTTGGTAAAGGGACATAACTACAGAAGAACGACTTACTCAACAGTAAAGCAGGAAGTCTAGCCATATTTCAAGCTAGTTACACATTACACACTTACCAGTTACCCTATATAGTACACTGCACAATCAGAAGTGTATAATACAAGGTTCGGAAATGGATTGATTGGATTCATAATTAACTATCTTGGGACAAAAGTATTGGCACAATATCTACCAATCAAATTCACATGTAAAGTAATTTGTAAAACACAAACGGGAAGGAAAAAAAAACGAGAAGTTACCTGACACTGGCCATTCTGGCACACCAGCCACTAGGAGCAGCATAAGACCTGAAGTGGGCCCATTCACTAAACTACCTTCCTAGTATGATTGCACCAGCTTCCCTAAATCTCTTAACAACACCAGCAATCTCTAGAACAACTGAGCCCACTAATGCATATGATCCTGCAGTTGTATTAAGCTTATCTTTGTAGCAATATTTGTCCTTTATCAATATTGGTATCCCATCTAATAACCATGACCATAAGCTACTGGGTTGGCTTCCCTGGCTTTTGCCCTACGTCTGTCGGCCTCTTCGGCCTGTGCAAGGCGTCCGGTTCACCTCAATGACAGCTCTGAGAGTGGGTTGAGTTCTTGGATTTGTTGTAAGTAGAACTGTACTAGCTCCTTTGAGGAAAGCTTGCTTTGGTGGAAGGCAGTTTGGAGTTGTTTTATGGTTGCCTCCTTGATTGGAAAACTTTGTTGCAGATCATGATTACTGTGAAGAAGTGAATGGGTTGTGCTTATGTTTGTCTTGGGAAAAACCAGGAAAATACACAATATACTACTTGTACTGTAATTAGCTCGAGGTTTTTGATCAAACAGAAAAACTATATCATTGATTGTAGATGAACAAAAGTATATATAAAATATTTGTTATGAAAAATATCAAGAGAAGAAATGAAAGAGGATATTGAATCTGGGAGTTGACTTTGCTGTTATACTGATCGTATACAGTTGGTAGCTTAAGCACTAAGCAATTAAAGCAGGTAGGTGAGCAGGGCAAGGTGCAAAAGTTGACTTAAACAATACATAAGGTAAAATCTTAATCCCTCAAGTTAATGATGTAGCGGTTTTATATATAATACATCACCTTAAGCCATTCATTTGTTCATGTTTCAGTCTTTCAGAGCGCAGCCCATAAAAATGGTCATTGTTAATTATTTTCCTTCGTGATTAATYATTATCTAAGTTTGACCTTCTCTTCTTTAAAAGTTGCGAAAACTTTGTTATCTATAGATTAACTATATTTTTATGTGAACCAAATTATTTGAAAATGGACTTTAAAATGAACACAAATTCTCATTGAATTTTCTGACCTTGTTAATTTTTTTTTTCTGAATGTAGTTGATTTTTTAAAAAAATTGATTAATTGTTTACTTCGTATTTAATTATTTTTGTTGAAAATACACATTTATTATAAATATTTTTATAAGTTTACGTTTGTGATGAGATTTCTTTTATATATGTGCAAGATGCAAATTTAATCATACAAGGCTTGCCAAGCAAATACAAGACAGGAAATTAGTTCCCACCATAAATTAGAAAGATAGCTCATTGCCTCCTTGAAAGTTAAACTTTCATGTTTAGTTCATTGGTTACATTTACCTACTGTATTATACATTTATATACACTTGCTCAGCATCTGCCCTAACACATCTGCCTTAACACATCTGCCTTAACGCGTCATCTGGCAAACAACTGATGGAGCAAACCAAATAGGTTTCTCACCTTTACTCTTCAAATGAATCTTCCACAGGGCATCTCCTGCCACTCTCCAAGCAAACCCACATTTTCTTGGGTCCTCTTTCATTTCTGCGTAGTCATAGCAAACACGATATATTGCTAGGGCCTCCAGATGAATCTGATTCCATGGCTTTTCACTCGAGTCCAAGTCATCAACACCGCCATATAACATCTAGAAATGATTTTCAGTCGAAAGGTAAGAAGAATAGGTAAATGCTGGTCAGTATCAAACTCTGTAGCAAAACATGGGCACAAAAACAATGAAAAAAAATTGAATTGCTGGTTAACCTTCCGGTATTTCTCATAAACTGCAGCTGCCTTTTTGGAATTATCAGGGGCACGAAGGGCATTTGTTATTTCAATTCTGTAGTTGGTGTAATGATCTCTCCAAGAATTTAGACACATTTCTGGGATTTCAGCTTTAAAGCACTCCAATCTCCAAACTGGCAAAGAAAACAGAAATAAAATGCAATTATCATCCATCGACCATCAGTGCKAGAGTTCTGAGACACAATAGGAAATTTTTCTTTAGTTCTGACCTGAACTAAACTTATAAAACTTGAACTTACTTAACCTAAACTTATTTGTTATTAAACCTGAAACWTCTTTTCATTGGTGAAACTTTAATGCCATCTTCCAGATAGAGGAAAAATAAGCAGGAGAAAGATATATAAACATTAAAAATACACATCTATACATGATTTATCATCACAGCACATAAACAAAGGCTTACATTTGATTGGAGCACTTAATTGATCCACTAGGTCATGTATTTCACCCAGAATAGAACGTGACTTATAGGTGCGATGCTCTGCTTTTCCCATATAATGGGGAAAGTGTGATGGTTTCAATGATTTAGCAATTTCGACCTGCCAATATCACYTCATATAACATGCATACAAAAGCATCAATTAGAGATAACACCATACAAAAAACAGTGTGATTAAGACAAAGCCAAGGACAAACACCGGATATACTAGAGCAAGCATTGAAATTTGTATCATTGCTAAGTAAAAAAGAAATTGACATCAAGGCATCAACCAAAAGTTAGGTGAAGGTATGGAAAACCTTAAGCATTTAATTAGTATCTATTCTGACAAACATTATCCAACTCTGAGATAATCCATTTTCACATATTAACAGAATGTTAAAAAGACAGCTTGTGATCAAGCATTTAACTCCAAACCCTGCTTGAAAAGGCCTTTTAAGCATGTGCAGAGCTTAGTAATATTATGAAGGTTGTGTCATAGATATGCATTCTAAATTCAACAAAGGTCAAAATATGCGTCTGAAAGGGAGAGAGAATTGACCTTATTCCCCTTTTTCGGCGCATCTAGCGCATCATAGTATAAGTCAATTAATTCATCAATTTTTTTCATCACAATGATTTTCTCATCTTTGCTTTCGTCTCCCAAGGTCAACAAACGATCCATATACATGAGCCAACTATCTGCCGCTGTACCCATAGCATAACTGAAARAGGATTTGTCAACATTAGGAGTTGACACATATGATTGAATTGATATCTTGGGCAGTTAAATAAGAACCATTCTTTCTTAATCCACAGCTAATCAAGGAATATAACCAAATGAACACTTTCCATACATACTCTGGATTAAACCTTGTCATCAAAAATAAACGAAAAAGGCGCTGCTCCAATGCCTCAGCTGCAGGAAGATCTATTCTGTTGCTGGCTTTCAAGCGAGACTTACTTTTCCAAGGCTCACTTGGTCTAAAATACTTCAGAAGCTATATAAAAATATTAAAAACAGGAAAAAAATCAAAAACTGCATATATTAACAGAAAGTTGCCATAATACTGCTCAGAGCTCCCAGAGAAAAGCTATGTTCACGTCGGACTCTTCATTTTAACCTCAAGTACCCGTGTCGATCCTTGACACTTGACATGATACAACACTTGGACACTTCAATTTGGCAAATCTAAGTATTTTTTATAAATTAGCCGAGTCGGACACTTGGACACGTACCCACATCGACATGGTATACGAGTCCAAGTAACATAGAGTAAAAGCATGGTGTCCTGACAGTAAGGTACAATAGAGTGAATAGACATTTTGTAACCTCTTTCTTTTCAGTGTTTGTCTAATGCTCCATTGTTTATTTTCGATATATATATATATATATATATATATATATAATCAA
Source organism: Bassia scoparia (assembly GCA_008642245.1). Lineage (NCBI taxonomy): Eukaryota > Viridiplantae > Streptophyta > Magnoliopsida > Caryophyllales > Amaranthaceae > Bassia > Bassia scoparia. The sequence goes on from SNQN01010318.1 coordinate 6,094, forward strand.
TTTATTTCCTTCTTAAGATTCCATGAGATCAATTTTGGTTCAGGGTTCTCTCAATGTCTCCCAACACGTACCAGTGAATCGCAAATTGTAGGACGTGGGCCGCGCCCTCAGCGTATAGCGGGCGCGCGGCTTGGTACTACATCGAGGTCTTGCGTGACTTGAGCCACGGATCCGCACGGAGTGCGTTGGGGTAGTGTTGTCGAGTGAGGGAGCGCCACCGTGCCTAGAAAGTTATCCACGGACGCCCGAACTTGGTGCCAAATCAAGCCCACCACGTCCAATCGAGTAACCAGTCGTGGTTCGGGACATGTACGGATTGATCAATAACCCAATCGCCCGCATTTAGCGCTCTACTCGGTCCTATTTGTAATTCCATTAAACACGATTTATTGATGCACACAACTTACTATTCGCAACCTTATTAGCGCACTCGCCTAAAAATTACTGAGTATGTTCTATTAATCAAAGGACTACCTAACCTAGAAATTGTGACCACTTTGTATAATCATGTTAAACTGCAAAAACAGTTGTCCATTGCTTGAAACTACCGTGGTTGTAGTATCATTCATAGCTTGGTATGAAGCCAATTAGTACACAAAAGCTTATTCCAGCTTTCACCATGTTTTTACTCAAAATTGTGTTTAAGAATCGGAAGCATAATGTCATAGCCCCCGAATTTCTTGTGAATGATATTATGACTTGCTTTCACACACGATGCTTTAAAACTTATTTCAAAGCCATTCAGTGAATGTATATCCTTGGAATTGAAATTGCTTTGCTATTCACTACAGACAACTTCGAACTTTATTCCAAAGCTATTCACGTAATGTTGGCCTTAAAGTGAAATTGCTTTCTCATTCATATGTGTGTTGGTTTTCACTACACAATGACCTTAGAACTTTATTTCAAAGCCATTTGTTAATGTATGCTTGTGCATCAACCTTGAGGCTATTTTCCTTCAGGCTATTACACTTCTAAGTGTTTGTATTGTCCATGTATAGCCGTATGCTGCGATGTTTCCAATTGTTTGTATTCTCTTTGTTGGATGCGGAACCTATGGAGGAGATTCCAGAGGAGTAGAGACGTTCCTACTCGTTCTAGTCGGAAAATGCCTGGAAATGCCATCCTAGTCTCCAGATCAGTTATGGTGCCATAGGAGAACATATATCGTCTCGCCTCTTTCCGGGATTGTAAGCATCATGCCTTTCTCTTCTTCCTTTCGATGGATGTGTCATTTATGAGTTTTTTTGCCTTGCAGGAAATTATGAGCTGCGAGATACGGTCACTCTCCCGGAGTGCCAGCTTTTCTGTTTCGAACACACTCGACGACCCGAATTCATGGACTCATGGAGCATACTGGTTTCATCATTGTAGAAACCATTAAAGCAATGACTGACCACCGGGCTCCTCATCCTTTCGTCTTGCATTGTTGGATGGTTCTGGACACGACAACACTTTCCACTCCCATGGGTGAAATGACTATCACACCTTTGACTTTCTATGCTCACAGGCCTGACTTTCACACGGGCAACCTGTGTGATTGACCTTCTCTGAACACTAGTTCAGAGGACTTTCTCAGCTGCTTGGCCCCATTTGTGCTTCCTTTCGAAGAGGAGAGCATTGAAGCCTGGGTACTCTAGAGGATTTGGATGGACGATGTTATGAGGTCCAGCGAGCTCGCATTATCTGCTGCTGATACAACAGCTTTTGTACAGAATGCCGGGCTGAAGCCCGTGCCATTGCGTACCTTGCTTCTTTGAGATTTGGATGTCGTTCAAAATTTGATGGGCCGGTTAGGTTATGCTCAGCTGCTTGTGAGCATGAGGAAAGCTTGCCGCAATTGGATTTGTCGGGTGAAAAGTGGCGATTAGAGCCGTGCGAGTGATCGAGTATTACTTGGTCCTTGTATCTTTGTCTTCTTTCACTTAACGTGTTGACTTACTTGCGATGCTTTTGCAGCTCTGGCTTATTCTTATCTTCGCCCTCTCACCAGCGCTCCTGGCCTCCACAGTATCTGCTGCTATGTGTTGGGCGCGCGTCAGACTTTGAGACCCAAAGATGCTCTTGATAGACACTCGTAAGAAGATCAAACGTATGAAGCTCACGAGTGAATGTCTGCCCTTGTTTCTTCTCCTTTTCACTTTCAATATTTTGTGACATTTCCCATGTTCTTTAATCATAGGTGCATTTTCGTCTTTGCCGGAGTTGATCATTCAGTTGTGCCTTAGCGTTTCCATGACCGGGACTCGTCGGGTGGTCAAAACGCTACTGACCGTGTGTTCTACCTGGTGAAGCGTAGTGAGGCAGTATGCTCGGGATTTCCTGTGGTCCCTGCAAGATCTCCGCAATGATGATGCATTCAAACCTGCCTGCGGGCACTTGGAAAAGCTCTTTCGAGCTGTTGACATCACTTCTCTACTTACTGAGGTTGGCTTATAGTGAGTGTTGATCCCTCGCTGGCTCCTGCGTCAAGTTCATCCTCCTCGCACCAGGGTACTTGCACTTTCTTTGTGTTCTGGACTTGTTTTGTTGCGAATGCCATTTTTATAACTTTTCTCGTTTTGTAGCATGATTGGCGAATGGAGTTGTTCTTTCGCTGATCTTACCATCAGTTATGATGGGCGATTTGGTCCAGTACAGGAGACACTTGGATGAGGCGCCTGAGGCAAGAGCTGCATGCTACCCGTTCCTTGCCACATGACTCCGAAGGAGTGAGTATTATGTTATTTCTTCCATGATTTCATTTCTGTTTGTGAGTTACACTCGTGATGCCTCAGTTAACGAGCGCGATCGGAGCGACTGCTGAGGGTTGATTGATTCCTTGAAATGGAATTTGAAGACTCGACAAGCTCATTGAGCATGTTACCTTCACCCTGCGCTTCTTTGTTTCATGTTTCAACTGCTTAGCTTGTTTGAAATGCTTATTCCTGCTTTTGTATTTCAGGTCAAGTCAGCAGTCTGTGCCTCAGTCTTCTTTCATGTCTCAGTTCTCGACTCAGTTTGCTTTTCAGGCGGGATCAACAGTTCGCGTCTCAACCTCCCTCCGTATCAGGCCCCACCATCCAAAATGCCTTCCTCGAGTGCGGCGACGCCCGTCATCATGTTCCAGAATTATTGACCCAGTGTATCGTTTCATGAACTCAGGAGATGTAGTGGACTGGAGGTGCACCTCAGTAAACTAGGAAACACTTAGCCTTGAAACTACGGGTTGTATGATATGCAGCTTATGTATGAATGTATGAATGCATGTGTTGTGTATACTATGGTACTGGACACGTACCACTGAAATGGTAATATACGAGTCCAAGTAACAATAGAGTAAAAGCATGTGTCTGTAGCAGTAGGTACAATAGAGTGAATAGACATTTTGTAACCTCTTTCTTTTCAGTGTTTGCTAATGCCTCCATTGTTTATTTTCGATATATATATATATAATTATATTTATATATATATATATATATATATATATATATATATAATATTATAATATATATATATATATATATAATATATATATATATAATATATAATTTATTTCCTTCTTAAGAGTTCCATGAGTATCTTATTTGGTCAAGGTTTCTCCTCAATGTCTCCCCATAGGCCCATACTAAATGTCAAGGTAGGTATGTCCTTTTTACTCTCTCCACTACTAACTTTCACACAATGTCTCCTTTAGTAAGATGCACTCCCCCCTCCTCTCTTCTCTCATCTCCTCTCTCTCCTCTCTCTCTCTCCTCTCTCTTCTCTCTCTCTCATCAAATTGTAATTGTAATTATTCTTGAACACGCAAAGAACGGGAGGAAAAAATAAAGTACAAGCGCAGTTCTGTAAGAAACGGTTTAGAATTGGAGAAGGTTGCCTATATAAGGGGTCAAATGATCACTCTCTGATAATAAAAAATAAGTATTATCAACTGAGGTATATATTGATAAAGGAAGATGAAAAAGAGAGAATAAACAATGGACTGAATTGAGAACACAAGTGCAAACCTCAGATTCCTAGACACCCAGTACATATCTCCATCATAATCACACCTGCCAATTTCATCTGCCATTGACCTTCGCCCTTTGAGGGAAAAAATTCCATACTTTGAATTCCCAACAATTCTTTTAACAGACTCAACATATCTGGCATTCACAACATGTATATCCCATAATGAAGGCTGGATTTCTATAGACCAGCACTGCCCTGATATTTGCCCTTGATCCCTACATGAACGGAAACATAACTAAGTATTGATCATTAGTCACAGAAATTTACGAAGTACGTTTAAAAAAATAAATAAAGTATATCCAAAAGATTTTTATTTTTTAATAGAATAATAGAGAAGAACACAATTTAAAGTTTTGAACAAAATATACAGAGTAACAACAACGATGAAGTTGACAAATAAAGACGGACTTACAGAATTACACTGACTTCCCCGCATTTAAAATCCCAGTAGGATAGCTGTGCCCATTAAATAGAAACTGTCTCTACAAGTAAGTTTTCCTGCTTTAAGGCTCTTCATTTCTTCCTTGGAATTTCAAATAGACGATGTTGAAGAAATGGCTCATCTAGAGAATTCCAGATGCTATCATCCTGCAGCTATATACTCATCGGTGAAATCCAATTAACTGCAACTGTACTTATTACAAAAGGCAAGAGGGAAGAATGAAATAGATTAGTACTATGAATAATTAGAGTTGATCATTTTATGGTCTCCAATGACTCAATTAAATAATGGCCTCCCAATGACCTTTATTATAATTGATAAGCAAGCTTAACAAAGGCTATACTCATGAATGTCATGATAAAGTTCCTAATTCGAAGAGAAAACAGGAAAAAACAGCAACATTACCTCTCAGCTGCTTTTGTTTTATATAGAACAGCCAGAGGTTTGGCCAGAGCATCCACAAGCAAATCCAAAAAGAAAGACTTTGGAACCCCTCCATAGTGAAGCAGTGCAATCAATTCTTCGATAGACCAGCATCTTTTGGTTTATTGCTAACATGAACAAGTATAAACAATGACAGATAGTAAACACAATTAAAAGCTTAATTATATCACAACGTAACAAACAATAAGACACAAAGTCTAAAACACTACAGAGAATTCTCATTGGCAATACTTAAAAATACAGTAAAAACAAGGGAGCAAGGGAGAGAGAGAGAAGCTAAAAACTAATGAGAAGGTACTTTCTGCATGAATGTCATCTGTGAAGCCAAGGAACAATTTCAATATGTTTGCAAACCAAATTTAGGTCACCATATAAGATCATATGGCCACATCATATTCAGTGTGTATCAAAAGAGAAGCCGACAAAAGTATTTTATTTGTCACCAATTGGTCATAAAGKAGATTATAGTCCACYGAGAAATGCGTACACAATGTACACATATCATATTGGTACCTTTTCTACCAAAACAAAGATAACGACCAGATTTAAAATCACCTCAGGTATAAATATTTTGTATGGCTCTTTTTACTAGCATCAATTGACTATCTTGAAAGTCTTATATGATATGTGTGTGCGTGCGCGCGCGCACCTATGTAGATAAAGTCAATTGGAATCTTGTTTGTTTCATCTCATTGTATTTTACAAATATCAATTATTTTACATAATCAAAATAATGAAATAGGAAGCATAAAACATATTATGAGAGAGAGAGAGAAACCAATATAGCACTCCATGTATTCTCATTAATGAGATAGCATTTGGAGAGAATGAACAAGAAAGAAAGACAAATGATCAATTAAATATGGTGACCATGTAAAATGATCACAAGTGATCAACAACAACAAAATCTAAATGGACTCGTCTAACATAATGCAATAGATGATATATTGCAGGAACTGGGAAAGGAATCAATGTGAGTGGCTACAGCAAAGCTGTACAAGTTAGCTGAAGGTTTCGATGGAGACCCAAAAAAAAAAAGATTTAGCTAGCATTTCTCCTTGTAGACATCCATTATATACTACCAGAAAATGTGGAACATATAGGTTACAGGGGGCATCAGCTGGTAATGACCTTCATGCCATCACCAGTACCATATTGCTGAATAAGTTGCTGCAGCTACTTGCTTTGATTGTACTAAATCATAACACTAATTACAACATACTAGTGAATGTGTAACAAGCTGAGTGTTTTATCCACGATGCACATTATATCTAGCAAATTGACAGATTCACAATGAAAATGAGATCTACAACGGCCAACAAGCTAATGAGGCAGTTCACAATACATAAAAACCGTTTGATCTTTTGGCCAGAGTTAAATGGCATAAGGAGATGCAATTCATGGCATGAATGAATGCAAACATTGGTATAAGGAGCTGAGGAATCTATTAACATGTCGTTTGTCATTTGAATTTGGATGACATGCTTCTAGCTTTCTCCGCAAAGTCTTACCAATGTAAWTTTTTTTTTCTATAAAAAAATAGGCTAAAGGCATTCCCAAACAAACTTTAACTTAGAGAAGCACATCAGCAGTAACATGAAAGGTGGTACCTTGTTGCTACAATGRCAAATGCATTTACAGTTGGAACGCCAGAAAGTTTATCATCACAATCAACTTTCAACATGGATTGTCGAACTTGAATTGTATTTGGAGGAAGCTGGTGAGACAAAGGGAGAATTAAAATTTACTTTATACAAACAAAGGGAATGAAAGAGATTGAACTGCTTGTTGTTTAGCCACTTATCAACACTTAATAAACAAATCCAACATGCGTTCAAACCAACTTAGGCATACTATGAAAAAGTCTGTACAAAAACATTGCTCATCTATAAACAAATCCAACTTATGCATACTATGAAAAAGTCTGTACAAAAACATTGCTCATCTATATCTAGTCTAGTCTAGTAGTAAAGCAATGCCCACCTTCTAAAATTTTCCCTCCTAAAACCTATTCCTTTTCCTAACCAGCATTTTATCTATTTTTATTATTTTATTTTTTCCCTTTTTTAAGCATTTGTAGATTTTGCTTAGGTTTCTAAAAAGTTCTTATTTTTATATTTAGTTTTTCTTTCTTTTAAAAAAAGAAAAAAATGTTAAGTTATTGATATAGCTTAATATTCACTCTTATAAACGTTTATTTGGATGTTAAGAGAGCTACAAGCCCACAAGGGCGAGGATGAGAATTGATCCCAGGATGTCCTAGAACCGGGAGGAAGGTTTTAACCACTTGAGCTATCCCTCACACTCTCACTTTTATAAACTTTGATAGTGTTTTTTCTTATATATAGAACTAGAAAACCTAGGTTACATTCAAAAAAATATTGTCAGTGATTATACAGTTGGATATCTATTTTAATTCTTTGATTTTATCATAATATATAAGCAGTATTTTCTCATGATCTTTATTGTACAATACTTCCAACTAAAAATATGAATACACATATTAATATTAATGTTACTTAATCATTGCGTTTTCCTTGTAAACCATCATTATTCTTGATTAAAAACCATCATTAATAATACTTAAATAAATTGAAAATGTATAATCTTTCAATTCGAGCATTCGCTATCTAGTAGTTTCAATAATTTCAACAGCATTCACAAACACAAAACACAGTATTTAGAAGCAAGTAAGCAAACATTGTTATGAAACAAACATTTTATCAAACAGCAGGAAGCTCAAAGTTTCAACATCCCTAAATCCCTTAAACACTGAGACAAAAATCCAGGAGATGTGTCCAGGAAAATCCACCAGAGCAATGGTGAGAATGTAATAAAGCAGCAAAATTGGGTGTATACATATAWCCCACAAGTCAAGACTTCTGCACTAGCAATCAATGACCTAGCACCTAGGTTTGCAAAGCGAGACATGGAGATAGTCAATTCCATTCATAAAAAGAAAAAAATAAAGAAAGAAAGAAGCAAACCTTGGGAATGTTAATGGAGATAATAAAACAAGAGTGAAAATTCAGCAGTGTGCAGACCTCTGAAATCCAGAGGGTCAGGGGTGCATAATAAATAAATAAATAAAACAGTCAAAATTAGGGAAGGAGTGGCCAACAATACCTTTTTGTTCACAAGAACCGTTCCCTTAACAGCCCGGGAGCCTTGGTGACATGCGAATAGCGTATCACAACGGTGAAAGAGTTGATAGCAACAGCAAAGTATGTATAATTGTGCAAAGGATGAAGAACACAGAGCTTAAGTGACATAAAAAAACCATTGATAGATTGCTGTAGACAGACGAGGTACCGCAACCAGGAGTGCTTAAGTCTCTGATTCTGAAAATTTAAGGGGAAACGATATGCTCTAGAGTTGTACCTGGAGTTCCTGAAAAAGTGGAAAAGAGAACAACATTATGCATAAATATGAAATAAAAATAGAGACAAGATTATTCAAGAATCCCTCCTAAGTCCAAAGCGCTCAATATAAAGCGGATTACTGCACTTTCAGAATAAAAAAGACCTCACAATGAGTCAAAGGAAACATACTCTTGAAAAGCCAACTTGAGACACTAGTACCCTTTTCAATTAGACTCGGCGCTTGTACTCGTAAATGCATCCAGAACTCCAGACACTGGCTTATTGTTGCAATTTTACTGTTTTGGTCATTATGATTTAGATAAGCTATCCCATCCAGTCAATATTGGCTTATAATTGAACTTATATTTTGATAGTTTACTTCTGATGTTTTCCTCAAAGCTTTTCATTATATTAAATTGTTCAATAAACGACATTCAACCTAAAAAGCTTTTGGTGTGTTCATTAAGATAATAATAGAGGTTGTGGTTTCAACTCAATGCATTATAATAAATTCTTTCTCTGCGTTTGATGCAGGAGTGTTAATCAATTCTAGTCAACACTTTTTTTTTTTTTTTTTTTTTGTTTTGAGGCAACGCAACTACCTTGTTGGATTTATCAACCCAATATGTAGATTGCTTAATTCAGTACATGTACCATAGAAAGCCTGTTACTGTCAGCTGCCAATCATTTATTATTGCTTTTTCCATATAGGTTGATCAAAATTCAAAGATGACAACTAACTAGACTTGATAGTTCAAAGATTGCAAGATTTAAAAGACTATGAAATATACAAGAATAACTGCCGTAAACAAACCTGAACATCTTCTTCGGAGTTCACACAACCATTATAGCCAATTATTGTGACACCTCAAAGCAAGATTTAATATAAATCCAGTTCCATCTGTAAGAATCATAGCTTCTTATTTTATCATAGACAATCTCACCATGTTCATCTGTCAGAAAAACCATGTTCATCACATCAGAGATAAGCAATATGAACTAAGCAAAATAAACTACAGCTGTCAGCAATACAATTCATTAATACAAGTAACCAGAAAACGACACAAGATGACAGTGAGAGCCGATACCATACAGACAAATTCATCATCAATGCTTAAACATGGACATCATTGAAATCCAAGTCTAAGGTAACGGTTTTGACAATGAAGAGAACTGCGCGTGGACATCAACTAATAATAAGACAGGACAGTAATTTAGTGACAGATAATTATAAATGCAGATGAGAGAATAAACTAATATTAGTGCTTCTAATACCTGAACATATAAAGGACAGACTAGTAACCTGTGTATATGCATGAATAAAGCACCTCGCATCATGACAGACATATGATCCAGAAGTGGGTGGCTTCCTAGAAAATCGCAAACCCTAAACATACAAATAACATTTAATTGACCGATGAGTTGGATCTTTCTGCATTCCCCTTTTCCACCATCCTATTAACTGATTTAGAACAGCAATTAGCAAAAAATAAAGACGTTGAATTATGTTCAAATCCAAATTAAATCCACCATAACATTCCAAACCAGTTTACATACAAGAAAAAAACATGCTTAACATAGTCTAAAGAAAATAAAGATTTAACACAACACATTTTTATTATTCTTGGATATATCAGAATTTAATTCTAGAAGACACAATTTCACATACTCCTCCGTTTCAATTATTGCAACAAAGGGGTATTTTTTGTGAGATATAAAATATTCCTTTGTTGCAAGTAATTGAAAACGGAGGAAGTACAAAGTAATTAAATCTAAGGAAGTGCCACACATGACTAGCAATACTTTCAATGCTTTATGCTATTAACCATCTATCGAATCTTATCAAAACATCTAAACATTTAGGYAAAAAATCATATGGTCTGTTCTTATTACCTACTCCATCAGTCTCCTAAAGACTACCCTACTCCCCTTTGGTTACTTTTAAGAGTTGTGTTGATTGGATAGTTAACCATAATGCCTTAAAAAGAAAATGAATCAAAATTTTAGAGACAAACTAAAAATACATAAAAACGATGGGGCTATCGTTAAGCGACAAAGGTATTAAACATGAACAGAACTTTATACATTTACAACTTGAAGAACTTGTGGGCAATAAGAAGTCAAAACATGGGATGAATATAAGTTAAATCAAAGATCTTTGGCAATGATGGTTACCTTGTGACAATAATTATGAAGCAATTGATGTCTATATAAACTTATTGTAAAACCCTTAAGCTGTATTCTTCATAACCGAAGAAGTATTTGCAATAAAGTATTATCTTATACCTCATAATCATGCCKCTTTGTTGCAAACATTCGTGTATGGGTGAAGTAATTATGTTTGAAGTGCGACCCGACTCACCCAAGTATAGCATTATATCAAAAATGAAAATATTTGTAAAGTTTATTGGTTTTCAAGCAACCCACTTTTCGAGAAGAACTCACCAAAGAAACGATAACGTTTTCTACCAACAAAGATACCATCTTTAACAACCATATCAAAAATAGGATTTTGCAGGATAGAATCAGTTCCTGTGTTTTCTCTCTCTTGCTCCATGAACTTCACTATCAGAACATTTTCATCTCCAACAGTTTTCTGCAAGCGAGTAGCTGCTTTGTTCAGAAATGGACCCTGCATTTAAAAGATTAAAAAGTCACCAACTTATAAATCGTTCAGAGGATAACAATGACAGGATAACCACACAATGAATGACCTCCTGTAGGAAATTGATAAAAAGCTAAGCAATAGAAACCACATCATTGAGCTCTTCAAAAAACAATTATCACATCGTTAGTTTCTTACTAGTCATAGTGTTCTATACCTTGCCCATAAGCCCTAAAAATTCTGTGCCAAACCATAATTACAGTAATAATTTTCATACTGCATAAAAACAATCAGAATTGAGTTGCCTGTTAAGTTAACATAACAGATAMTAGAAGAAATCCTCTACAAATTTGTGCACATAAAAAGAGGCTTACATGTAAGCAACAACAGGAAGAAAGTCAAGCGTCAAAACTTTACCCAAGAACTAAGGCAATGATAATAGTACCTTGTAGCAAAATTTTCCTTTAGCGTTGACATGACAATGGTAGTTGTACCTTTCTGCAGTTGTCCTATTTATAATCTGTAATGCTCAAATGTATAAGAAGCATACCAATCTATCACACTCGGCAGAAATTATACGTAGCACATTAAAAAATTAACTAGGAAACATGATGATGACCGGCCCAATTTCCTTCTTTCTGCTACTATATAGCACCATATGTACAACAGGCTAGAACTACAATTTCCTAACAACATTACTTCCATGTTCCCCTCAAAAAAAAAAATGTTCCATTAAGGCATTAACTTTAAGGAAAAAATAAATAATAGCATTGAATGCTCCTCTAGAAGCAAGCCAATATGCGATGGTGTCAAACATTAATAGAAGTCCAATTGACATGACCAAATATTATAAGAAAATTTTCCATGTTTTGGTCCAAATTAAAGTGTTAAGTGCTCAAATATTAAAACATTAATCTGGCACGATTAATTACAAAAGACAGGAAAGTTGAAGCATAATGTAACCTTGTTGTGCCCTTTTTCCCCACAATGGACTCTGCCAAAGTCATTCCAGATCTGGCTCTCAAAATCCCACATGGAAAGATTTTGATAGCTTCTAATTTGTTCAACACAAACAACATTCTCCAGTTTGGCACTGCACAATAAWACAATCTCAGGTTTTGAAATTGAAAATCACATCAACACAAGAGGTGGAATTGGGCAGTACCCCGCAGTGTAATTCAGTATTAGAAAAGCCTTTAGGAAGTCTAATTTATGAAGCTCATCCAACACAAGATCACCTGCACTCTTCAAGGAATTAGGCGCCACCCRTTCAATTGCAGTAGGAACCAGAGTAAGCGGGTACACAAGATCACTTGCACTCTTGGAGGGATTATGTGCCACCCCTTCAATTGCAGTAGGAACCAGAGTAGGCGGGTACACTAGATCACTCCCCGAGGGATCAGGCGTCACCCCTTCAGCCGGAGTAGGCGGGCCAAATAAGCACGCCCTCCTTGCTGAAATTACATCAAGGGAAATAGATTACCCCTTTGTAGGCAAAGAAAACCAAACATGATTGGAAAATAATACCCTCAGATACAGATATCACCTACCAGGGCATTCGGTATCTCTCTTCCGTTTATTTTCAACCATATTGTTCCCTGAAATTTCAAGTTCATTACTAGTAAAGATGTTGTGGACTTGATTAAAAGAAATACCACCATTGCACTCATTGAGAAAAGGTAACAAGACACGGAGAAACTCGTCATACAAAATTTATCATCGAAATCAATTCTACTATTCAATAGAACACAAATTGTTATGTACTAAGACAAACATTTAAAGTTGTGTCTCGAGAAAAGTGAAAAAACAAATAGTGCCTGTGAATTAAATCGGAGGAGGGAGTAATATAAAGGAGGCTGAGATAGTGTCAAATGATACAGACCAAGGGAGAGCGCAAAAGATAGCTCAAGGAGAAGAGTGCCCATAGTCTTATATAAACCCCACATTGACAACCGATGTAGGACACAAATCCCATACCTTGCAAGGGGATCACATCATCATAGTGATCATGATTAAAGCAATAAAAATAGTGATCATGATTAAACTCTCTATCATTTTTCCTTTAAAAAACATATAAATAAATCAAATAATCATAATTGGTAATATTTTTCCAAAACTCTAACTAAGACCCACATTGCGACAAAAATGAGCAGAACAAACAAACTTGATCGAAATTAATTCTTGCAATTAGTGGCAAACATACTGCGAGTCTACGACATACTTCCTACATTTAAAATCACATACGAATACGATTTATTACTTAAGCATCACCAATTGACGAAATGAGCAGAGACAATCAAATTAACCACTTGTCAAAATTAATTCTTACCGATTAGTAGAAATATACTGCAACAACTTATCTTCTAGAATCATCAAAAATCACAACACAATAATTTATTTTAAAAAATAAAAAAATAATAAGGAAGAATAGTTGAGGTAATATTACTGTGAGGAGATTCGGCGCAAGAAAACGAAGGTGAGGAGAAGGAGAGAACGACAAATTCGTAACTTAGTGACCAAGATGATAAACCCGCTCAAGAATTAAGAACTTTAGAGATTACGAATAGTTCTGAGCATATTAATCGATTCTTGCTCTCGATTCCGCGACTAGAGCTTTCTGGCAGCGAGTCATTTGCTGAAATCACAGACTTTCTCGACGCACAACCGCTATCGAGCTGTTCTTCTCCTTATTCTCCGCAACTGAATTTCTAGCGCCATCACAGCAGCAACGCAGCATCTGATGATGATACATGACTGGGTTGTGGTTTCAAAGTTTGTCTGTATAAGAGGGGGGGAATAGCAGAGAAGGAGAAGAAATACAAGCAGTGAGGTTGAAGACAGAAGATACGTTTGGTTGGAAAATGAGTTGAAATACACATAGTTATATACATAAAATGGGTTTGTCGGTGTCGATTTTCCCTCTCTTGACAAGAGTCTTGACGACAAAGGCAAACGGTCTACGGGCTACTTATACTACTAGCTTTCTGCCATCATGTCAGTGATCAGTGCCCTTTACCCTTATTGCAAGTAAGCTTCTATCGGCAATGTTGTCAACATACTATCTTAGACTATGTAGATCTTCACACAAGCATTCGTGTCCTATTTACCCATCATAAGGCAAACTTAATAATTTACATGTTATATACACCATACCAAATGTTATTTTAGCATTAAAAATGTGAAGAGCTAAATGCTCCGCCCCAAAATTACCTAATTTCGCTCGACTATTTTTCGTATTTTACTTATTTTCCCCTATGTTACCCCTCTTTCAAATTAACCCAACAATTTCTTCTATCACTTTCCCCCCTTTTCAAAACCAATTCTCCTGTCCAACAACCTGCGACGCATCCCCCTTACCTTATTGCCACCGCATCCCCACTCCACCCACACGCATCACACGCACCTGCCCCACCATCTCCTTCATTCCGCGAAACACCGTCGTGCCGATTGCCCTATTAAATGGCCCCGACAGTCCTCGCAAAGCGGCTCAAATTAACCCCCCTCACCCTCCGTTCGCCGCGCTCAACCTGCCTACGTCGACTCGGAGTTACTGCTAGCGTTCGTTTATGCTTTTTTTTTTCATTTATACAGAGGGTATCGGCCTCTTAGACCGAAACCACCGACGTGATGCGCACAAGTATAAACCCACCCACTCTGGTATCGCCTTACAGTTAATACCCCACCTCGTTCGGCTCAAGTTTATAACCCACACGTGGTTCTTCTACTTGATTGCCAACCTCACACGGATGTCCCGAGAGTGGTTCTTCTACCTCGCTAGCCACCCCACCCATCTGGCGTTCTCTACCTTGTAGCCCGAACCACTCATTAATCTTATGAAACATGTATTTTTTGTCGAAAACTACCTGGAGTTGGGATCTCGATTCTCCAACATCATCGAATCCAGTTGCTTTGTTCCGGTTCACCCTATACGTTTTTTCTCCGGTACCTTGACACTATAGGAATAATATTTTAATGTGAATGTGTGGTTTGCAGTGCTCTGGTCTGCGACGGGCTAACTTCAAAGTTTGTGGTATTACTGCGTTGTGGTGATCGGACTAGTTACTTGATGCGTGTCGACAACAAGTATGGGTGATGTGGCTAGTTAGCAAGAGATAGGAATGAAAATAAGGAAATGAAGTGTATTGAGTTTACATTCATCTAACGTTATTGCCTGGCGAAGACGCATCATGCGGTGCTTATTCTGAACAACACCCCTTAAAAATTTGGCGTGTTAAAAAATTACACCATAAAAAAATTATTTTATACCGTCAAAATTTGACACCATTTACAAACTATTTTACACCATTTGACAATGAACACAATTGCACTTTATTATTACACCATAAAAAAACACAAAAAAATATGTGTGACCTTGTTATCCCATGCTTGTGTGGGAACAAGTCTTTCTCACAAGTCACAACTACCCGCTTCTTGTTGGTTTTTAGTAATAACTAACAACTATTCGTTTTTTTTTTCAAAAAAAAAATACCTTTTTACGTTTTCTTTGCGAATCACTATTCACTTCTCAATTGCGAGTTTCCAACCAAAAAAAGTATATTCCAGCAAGTTTGGCACAAAATTTTTCGTTTTCTGCTCGATTCTCTTTATTTCTTCTTCGTTCGTCCTTTCTCTCTTACTCTTTCACTCAATCCCACTCAAACTTCCTAACAATCACTCATAATCCACACACAAATTCCATTCTTATTTTCAAATCTCACTCAAATTCATCCCAAACACAAAGAACCACTTTTAATTTTTGAAACTGTTTRCAAAAAAARTGGGCAAATAGTAAGCAGATTTGTGCATTTTGGAGTATATTGTGATAGATTTTCGGGTCAAATTCATGCCTTATGGTCTGAATAATCTACTCTCATTGTGTATTTGTTCAAATTCTTCTCTTTTGGTCCACAAATCTAGAATTTGAGTTTGCAAAAARTGCAATTTAGGATTTCGAAATTTCTGCTCGATTTTGGAGTTCGAATTATGACATTCATGTTCGGATTACTGTTGTTGTTTTTCGATTTATGCAGTTTGTGCTTGAAATTATGCATTTTGGGGTCGAAACAATGAAATTTAAATTRGACCCCAACAATTTGACCACCATTATTTGCATAGATCTAGAAAACAAATGGTGGTGGTGGTGGAAAAAAGAGAGAAGGTTAGTATATCGGTTGGTGGTCGTGGCAAGGGTTGTTGGGAGAAGAGAGGGAAGTGTCAATTGGTGGTGGCAACATTGGTGGTTTGGTAGGAGAGAATTGCTAGGGTGGGTTGTTATGGAGGAGAGAAGATGAGAGGTGGTTACGGAGTAGGGTGTGATAGATTAGGATTAGAAGTAAGGTTGATTTGTTACAATTAAGTGTAGCGTTTAGTTGAAATGATTTCGTTTAACGAAGGGCAGTATTGTAATTTTATACTTAAAAACTTATCAAATTTAGAAACTTTTACG
>SNQN01010319.1:0-22378 GCA_008642245.1 Bassia scoparia
TTTTCATCCTGTACTGAAAATGATTTTTTTTAAAGTCATTTTCAGAATGTCAGTTATATGCTGTGTAAAAATATTCTAAATTGTTCCTTTTTAAAGAAATGTCATGTGCAGGATCTAATTATAAGCAATGAAATATTTTTGGAAAGCAATACAAGGTGTGTAATTCTTCAGAATTTCTCTTGGTATTTCACCTTTTGATTTCCTATGTTAGTGTGACTGACTAAGTACCAATGTCAGAAATATGTATGTGTCTACATGATATTTTTTGCATGTTCGTTCCAACATGAAGTGTCAAGTGTCCATATCTGTGTTGCTTGCCAATGAAGTGATGGGATGAACTAAACGAGCTGTATTGGTCTGATAGCTTGGAGAGGAAATGAATCTGAGAGGGGAGTTAAACTCTTCCGGGGTGATGAGAATGACATCCTGATCATGTGATTGAAACCTTGAGCTTCTTCTTGGGTTAGTAACGTTACTTCATCGGGTCTCCTCACATTCAGTTTTGTCGTCCGAAGAGTGGGTTGTGTTTGAGGAATGGTATGTGATTGATCAGTAGGTTGTGATTGAGCAGTGGGTTGTGTTTGAGGAATGGTATGTGATTGATCAGTAGGTTGTGATTGAGCAGTGGGTTGTTCGGCATTGGATCTAGACAACACAGCTAAATCCCAAATCACATTAATTAGGCTGCTCTAAACCAGTTACACATCAATTTCCTTAGTAGCAATAACATCAAACATGTACAAAACCACACAAATCCATCATACATGTCATTAAGAACCTCAATCATCAGACATTTATCAATATCATATTATCATCAATCACCAAGTCATAAACCATTGAAACCAACAACACAAATCTGAAACAATTACAATATACAAAACCACGCACAACTTAATCAAAAACATGCATCATTAACCTAAGCAGAAACAAGGAATATGTGTGCAGTGTGCGTAAATCAATCAAAAGAGCAAAGAACACCGATTTGCAGAAAAGTAAACCAAAATTCTCGAAAAAAATAACATGCAATGACAATTCCTAGTAATAATTCGTAACAAAAAATACTGACCTTATGAAGCAATTAAAGGCTCGATTTATAGGGGTTTACAACGAACCCAAGAAATCCGATCCAAGAGAACAACTCCTTGACAATCACCTTCAATCTTCAATTCTTCATGCACCAAAACCAACTCGCAATGAATACAATCACCTACTGACTACTGCGCAGTGTTATTGACTCGCAATTTGGGTTCTGCGCTACAAATTGCTCGACTGAGGGTTTGGAGGGAAACAGAGCAAGAAGTTATGAGGTATTGATCGAATTCGGTATTGATCGAATTCAAGTCAACAGTCATAAGGTTTTTCTTTTATTTATTTTCCTTTTTTTTTTAATTCATTAATCATAGGTTAACCAATAACCACAGTCATTTAATGAGTGAAACACATAAATGGTACCGTCGTACACTCATACCGATCAGAATACATAAAAAATTAGAGGGTACATATTGCGATTTAAAAAAAGCAGTAACGCTTAATGCTTATAAAGTGAACAAATTGTAGGGTACAACTTAAAAAAATCCTTAAATTTTTTATATGAAGTAATTCAAATTTTTGTCATGCTTTAAGATATTTTGTGTAATTTACTTGTTTTACAACATTAAATTTTCTTTTGAAATTGTTGCAAAAAAAAAAAAAAAACTTGTAACTTGATTGTGTATCATAAACTCCGATTATAACTATTGTATAATTCATTCAACCAACTACTGACTTTTACGTTTAGTAAAAAAAAATACTCTGTATATAATTTTAACGGTATACCTCAACCTAATAGACTTCAATTAGTCTTTAACTTCTTAATTAAAAACTCTCACCATAAAAAACTTCCTATTAAAAGACTTAGAAACGAAGACTTATTAGGCGGTAAAGATATCATATATACATTGTTAGAAATACTTGTAAGTTGTAATTAGTATAAGTCAAAACAAGTAAAGTAGAGAAAGATATTTTGTAAGAGGAAGCTATGATACGCTTCCACCAAGTGTTGGGCTCCATTTTTTAATAACAGTGTGATGTTATGACTTTTATGTCAGTAAAAAGAACACAGATTGAAGATGCGTGAGACGAATATCACCTATTTGGACATAACAAGAAATACGTACATAATACATCATCCTTTTAAAAAACACAATAAAAAATAGAAAATTTACAACACTATAATAAAGGTCAATTAGTCAACAACCATGGTACAGTACACTCTTTCCAATTATGACTCAACTATCCAGAATTCCACAACATTTGCATGCTCTTTCTTTATTTCATCTCCTTCAATTCTTCTTAACCTTTCTTCTTCGACACTTATCTCAATTTTTTTAGGTTTTACTTTCATCTCTTTCTTCTTTTTCTTTCATTTTTTGCAGAGAAATTCAGCTCAACAATTCATCTGTTGCTCAAATTCAAGCGCAACATGGCAATGCACTTGCAATTGTGTTAGAAGAACCCTTTTGCCTAAAGCTTACGATTTTTATCAATGCGGTAACACACTTTTCCCCTCTCCTTCTTCTTTCTTTCTTCATGCTTGCTCTGTTTTCTTCTTCATATTTTCACTGTAAATCCTACTCTGTTACTAATCATCACGACAACTTGATGATCGATAGTCTCTGAGTTGTTCCTGCAATCTGTAGCATCAATGTAAGTTGGGTTTTCATAATGTCAAAGATGCAGTCTTTCTCTTTCGTCGAATGACCTGTATGAACCCTCTGCCTTCCCCATTTTGATTTTAATTTAATTCATTTGTCATCTATGACTAAGATTAGACTCTGCCAAGCTTGTAATATATTCACACTGTTTAATTTCCTGCTGATTGCCCATTTGGATCCACTTGGATATGTGCCACTTCGACATTTAGCTCTCCCCTGAAGCATACCTTGTCATTCGCTACTTCCACTTGGCTCGTGTCCGCATTTCGGATTTTTTTTTTTCAGTCTTGCCAAAAGCTCTTTAAGCTTTGGGTATCAGCCCCTATCTATCTGTACCTCAATACCCTTCGTTCAATGGGCTTACGTTTCATCTCTATGCCATTCTAGCAAAGCTGTGCTCATTGATGGATTATAGATGTCTCAAGCTTGGTCTATGAACCCGACATTTGTTACATGACTAGTGCTGTCTCATAAAGGCCTCTGTAGGATATAGGAAACTTAGCCTATGCTCTTAATATTGGCTTTGTTACTTCCGTACTCTGGTTCTCATTTTTGACAACCCCGATGTTGTCATAATACAGACACTGTCATCCACAAGGCCTTTGTAAATACTAATCGCTGGATACCTCAAGCTTGTCGCACCTTTTCTTGAGATGAAAAGTAAAGGCCCGACACCAACCCAATGTCGCTCCACTTTATAATTACCGGTAGATTCGAAGGTTATGCACTTCGAGTGGCAATGAGATGCCTAAGCAAATGTTTGCGAATGAGATGTTACGAGCAATAACATTAGCTTCCCAGATAGTCTTCATCGACCTTACAGCCATGCTAATCGACCATGGCTGCTGCCAATACATGCAGAAAGTTAGGACAGGGGCAGAAGCTTGTCATGCAGTCGATTGACTTAAGAGAGTGGTTATGCTCCTCGACTATCAGGTAAGCATAACAATTCTATCTCCCGGCTGCAATAGGTTATTGCTGTTAGCGCTGGTCAAAATGCGCTCATGAGCCTGCGTGAGTTGACTGCGAGATTTTTGATGCGCCAGAAACAATGGCTTTGCGTCTGCCCCCAATGATGTCACTTTTCGACAGCTCTTGTTGCAATGGATATTGCTAAGTCTAAGAACGACCGACAAACGCCATTAGCTTTGGTCCAGATATTGCATCCTCACTATAAGGATTGTCGCGGTAGTACTCCACCTTGTTGTTCACATACAATACCGTCGTAATAGATGCCTTGATGCTAAAGACAAGACTGATACCGCTAAGTCGAGTCTCATGGAGGGAAATTCTGGAAGCTTCTAAAGCCCTAAAACCAGGATTACATTACTTACTATATTTACTTAGTTATCACATTGTAAAACGTCACACATTGCTCATGAAGGCAATGCCGCACTTGTGAGAGACGAATGCGTCCGACCTTAAGAAGGGAGAATTGGTTTCATACGCCGGACCTATCATTACCATACACTAGTTGCATTGGTCTCTTCGTGAAGTCGGGCAACTTGTGAACAAAAGGCTTGTTGAGACTCTCTATCCTCTCTATCAGCCAAGGGTTTGCCGTCGCTAACAACTATACACTACCACTACTGCTGGATTCAATGGTTTTGTAAAAATGGATGTGTTTAATGATGCCATCTCCCAGAATGAGATGATCAATGGAGGAGAATGGTGCCCCTCCCAGATGATGTCAGTATATAATCAATTATCAGGGGTCAATCGTGGTTGTGTTAAATAGTACTCAACGTTGAGTTTTGAAGTTTGTCAGAATTATGCAGTAGCAAGAAATTTCTGCATCTAACCTCTGCACAATTTCATATATGAGCTTCCACCAATTAGTCTCACTTCTCAGGACATCGTGCTAGCAGAAACACGTACACGGCTTGTTGCATGGGTCAAGAGTATCAGAGAAACATAAAAGATCTGCGCGTCAGCGTTTAGCGCTTCAGCCTTCATTCACTTGTCAGCCAGCAAAGCGCTAGCAACAGCGCTGAGCCCTCTATGGCTTACTTCAGATAAATCAATAGAGAAATAAATCTGCTCAACCTAATCGTTCAGCTCGCCTTATGATTTATGTTATCAATTAAATTGTCATCGGTGATCTACTATCTGTCCATGTTGTCTACAGTTATCGCTTCTATATGTAGAGCAATACTCTTCTTATTTCATCGCTCTCAAGATTCAAGTGCTAAAAGGAAACTCATCTATCTTGCTCCGCCGCGCTCCGCGACCTAATCATATCTGTCACGAATGAGATGCGTCTATGTAGTGAGAATGCTTTTCTCCTTTTCTTTACTAATGCTTATTAATCTCTTGCAAATCGTAATCTCATTATCTACTCATATCTGATCTCTTGTTTAGTCTTCTTTACCCTGACCTTCATTCTTTTTATGTTTACATATTTGCCTGATAGCTCTCCATGAACGGCGTTCATATTTATCTACCGGACTCACAAGACAAAAACAGCCTATAGCTCACACGCAAGAAGTCAGTGCATAATCACGATCCTCCAGCTCGAATTTAGTATGTCCTATACATTTATCCGGTGCGACTATGTCACAATTTTGTTGTGAGTGAGCGATGCACAATGCAGATATGCTGTTTGTGAATTGTGTTATTCCTGATATTCTATGCAGGACGGGTTCACATAATTTTAGGTCAACTTGCTCAATTTCCATGGCGATTTAGCTAGAATCTGAGGAGAAATGTGGGCCTCTTACTCATCTGTGGGTCTACTCTGTATATGGATATAAGCCATCCAATCGCATAGACAATTTCTAGCTTAGTATTTTTTAGTATCTAGTTAGGCCGGTTGCGCGGCTGGTCTCTCCGTTTCTTACTTGTTATAATTACTATCTTACTCCCTAGGCTAAGAGCTGCCGCGCTTTGCTAGAGAGTTTATTTGTCGCTGAGATAAACCATATCGAATCAAAATCATACGAAGTACATCTTACACTATTTTCAATTTGAGCTGAACAACATCATGATCTGTTCCTACATTTCTTTCAACCAGAGAACGTGTCTCATATCTTATTACCCTTTTTGGTTTCCGTTCTCAATAAATTTCTATTTTACGATCCTTCCATTACTGTTGACTCCAAGAAGCTTCTAATCGCAAATAATAATTACTTCCTCGTTGATTTTGTTTAACATTACCCTTCACATCTGCATTCGAATGTTGACATAGATCAGTGACCTGAGCTTGTTCCCTGCAAATCTGTAGGAGATATCCAACTGTCCAAGTTAGGTTTTATCGTAATCCCCAACTTTTACCAAATTAACAAAGAATTAATCGCCAAGATAATTTCAAATTCGAATAACCGTAACCTTTACCAAGTTAATTACGATCATCTCTGGCTTGCTTAAACCTAATTGTTGTGTCTTGATTTCTCTCGAGTTCACAAAATGACTAAAGAAATAAAAGCAATTCGATTGTATAACAGAAATGTCAACGAGAGAAGGCACTAACAAAAATCAGACCATTAGAAATGGTTCTTTGGTTGCTGATTATATAGCATGAATGACATCTACATCACATCTATCTCCAAGGAGTTTGGCCATAACAACTATTGCAATAATTGAGGACATTTCTACATTCATTGGAAAATTGTCCATACATGCGATTATTAGTTATTGGTATTTGTGCAGAGACTCAATACATAAGGCTGATGGAGAACTGTGTGTCACTTGAGATCAGATTTGAGGACTACGAACAATTTACTGAAAACTTCACTCAATCACCATGGCTGTTTGTCCTTTCTACTTTGCTCTTTCTGACAGCGGCGTGACTGATGTAAGCTGTACCATAATAACCCAACAAATGTATGGCTCACAGCCAGAGATCCTCGACCTACCAAACAAACTGCTCCGGAGAGGACCCTTGTGGTATATGTTTTTTAACTTATTCCCGCGTACCCCTGTGGCGCTGCATCCGACATGTGCACTGATCGTTGGCTTCAGTATCAGAATATGCATCGTATCAACATTGCGAACGATCAACACTACTAAACCCTCCGAAACGTCCTTCCTTAGTAGAGTAATCTCTGAACTTAAGAGACAGTAGAATTTTGGATGATTTATACACGAGACTCAGCGCGGCTCGCTCCTAGCTGCATTCGAAATATGAACGGATCACATCTCCTTAAGCCACAGCCTACCTGAGCCCTACGCGTAACATAAGGGGACACAGGAAGACACGGGCACTGACATGCTTTCGCTGCCGAGTACTTAAACAATTAGAACAGACGTTCTCCCCGTGTATATGCTTTAGATTAACACACTTCCCAACGCCCAGCTTGGCCGTACGTCTCATTCGACGTTAATATTATAAGTGCTCGTGCATGTATTCGGGTTGTTTGCGTACAAGGGCCAATGAGCGCCAAGACATTCCTTCCTCCATGTATTTATCGGCATCGTCACTTACTTGTCCATATCGCCGTATTGCAGGACTGAACCCTCCTAAGATTACCGGCTCTGGTGGTGCCTGCGCATTCTGTTTCAGGCTGGTGCTTGCATCAAAAGAGCTGCGAACTTAAAAGCATCTCACCTTTGTCACCCCTACTACCTCAACGTATCTCTGTCACAGTCAAATTCACGTAAATTGGTGCGCAGTGCTAACTTCCTCGTCGCCTCATGTCGAGGACTAGATTCGCCTGCCTAGGCTGCCTTCTTCAGGTCATATGGCGAATGGGCTCACATCTACTTAATTTGCACAATCCCGGTCGTTATACGCGTTCTGTCATTCTATCTACACTATTTCGTAACCTTATAAGTTTGAATCCTTATTCCAAACTATGCCTACTATCTATCCTTACTTTTTATCAGTTCGATCTACTCTCGCACCTCACGTCCTAACCGATGAGTTCACGCTATCGAGCCATATTTTTGTGTCGAACTACGCCAAAACCTGCTTCATCCCATTGTCTCCAACTATCAGCGACATGCCATGTACTAGTCACGCTGATTGTCTAGACCTAGGCGTTCCTATCTTGGTACAGATATGATCCATTGTACGCATTGAATCTGCCTCTACAAACCACACCCTTGGGCAAGTTCTCCTGACTTCGCTCTTCCTCATGCCCTATGGATATTGTATGGCTGCGTGTATGGATATAAAAGCTCTGACCAACGGCTGTGCCCGAACAATCTTACATCGCCACCTCCCGACCGCGCACCGCCCTCGACGCTCCGTACGGATCTTTCAAAATAACCTTCCCCCGCTACTTGTCAACGAGATCACTTTCCATCTTCATAGTGTAGATCTTCTCACAGCCACTTTCCACGTGCGGCATCTGTAGAACCGTCTCATCAAGACGAACCACATGCATCAACCGCTGTGTGCCTGCGAACAGTATCCCCTAAAAAACCATCTTAAAAAGTCCTCTACAAAAACACTCGCACCGCTTCCACGAATGTGTCGCTTTTGGCTCTTCAATCTTGACTTGTATTCTTCAATTGCTTCTACAATGACCTACCTCAATTAATTTTTTTATGACATGTTTCTCTTAGGACAAACAGAGCTGTGCAGGCCTTAAACACATAGTAACTCAAGAGTCCCTAGCTACTAGCTCTAGTAGAATAACATTAGTACAAATTGAGTCAATATTATCACTGCATCTCTCATGCAGTCGTTCCAAGTTTCTATTGATTTCCTATATCTTTGACTGCTAAGATACTATAATGCTGCGTACAGGAGAGCAATTCTTAAAAACATATCTTCATCAACGAAACATAGGTTATGCGTTTTCACGTGATTAAATCATAGAGAACATCAGTCAGGTTGACTCAGGATGTTGTTTTGCGAGATCTGAGATTCGCACTTGCTAGTTTAAGGATCTCTCCAAAGATGGGAACTCTCGTACGATCATTATTGGTAAATACAGCTACAGCTCAAGGATCCTGTTTTCCTTGCCACGCTCAGCTGCCTTGAATAGTGCCAGCTCATGCTAGTTGTACAGGCAGTTCATTAGAATTAGTTAGAGTTTGTACACTTCTTTTTTGTCTGTTTCTCTGTGAGATGACATGAGTTATATATACATTCATCATTCTATTCATTTGTCAATTTGTACACTTCTGATCTCTATATAAATAAAACTCTCTCAATCTTTATTTACTCTCAAGATCCTTACATACTTGCTGTTGAAGTTCTTCATATTCTTCGCATAATTCCTTTTAGTCTTGTGTGTTAATCTTCCATGTATCGAATATTATGATGATCATGATGATTGCTGGAGAGTTTCAATATGGTATCAAGAGCATTGGCCAACACGTTTTGATCAAAACCCAATGACAGTTCATGATCAATATATAGGTGATTTTTGATTTTGTCTTCACCTCTTCTAGTTTGTTTTTCCTTCGATTTCATTGCTTTTTTCCAATATCTGGAATTGTTCTATCTTGCAGCATTTCTGCTTTTATTAGCGCTTTGCCGTTTTTGTTATACTTATTGTGTAACAATCGATCCTTCTCTTTTTGTTTCGATGCCTGTGCCTGTTCCTGTATGATCTTCTTTTTGATGTGGAAGTGTTGTTTCCGTGATTCTTCTTGAAATCATGCTGCTGTTGTGCATTCTGCTTTCACTGTTATCGCTCTTCTTACAAATCATCTAGCTTTCTCTGCAATTCTTTTCAAACGCTTTCCTTTCTTCATCAATTCTTTGGTGTCAAGAAACTACCATCACTGACTTCAGGAAGCAAAACCAAAATCTTCCACAAATTCTTCAAATGACATAAGTCAACCAAGGTTGATTGCATAATGCCTGATCCAAATAGTGTTATTATTTCATCCATTCCGCATAAATCTCCCAAGCTCTATGTCATAGTTAACGGTAATGCACTTGGCGTACTCACTTAGATCTTCGGAAGAAATGCATTGCTTAATGTTCTTCAACTCGAAATATAGCCTTGGATCTCCTTAAAGGCACTCTTGCTCAACCGTATGTTGATGATGCATTTGATGAAGCCTTGGGTGAGTGCAATGACATGGTGATGTCATGGTTGGTGTCAACCTTGATCCTAAGGTAGCTGAAGGAGTGATGAGTTTTAACACAGCAGCACGAGATATTGGAAGGATTCTAGAAGCGAGAATCTTCGATTTCTCTGCCACTCATGCAGTGTTATAACTTGAGAACGACAGAGTTAGGTGATATTGAGCAAGGCAATTGTCTGTGCTAGAGTTTTACACCAAATTTTAAGTGCTTGTGGGATGAGTTACAGAGAGTTGATCCGACACCTACTTGTACTGTGGTAGATGTATCTGCAATTTACTGGAAGACTTCACAAGCAGCAGCAGACAGAAAGCTCATCAAATTCATGATGAAGCTTAAGGATGTGTTTTCTGGTATTAGAAGCACCAATTCTCATGAAGAAGTCACTCCCTAAGCTGTCAGAGGCTTACAGGTGTTCTACAAGAGGATTCCACAAAGAAATGTCTCAATCAGCAACTTCAGAATCCTTGGCGGCTTTACCAGAAATTACAATCAATCGGTCATCTCAATGTTCAGACATTTCTCCCCCTCGGTCTGCGCGCACCGGTCCAGCGCAGATTCCCGAACGTGACTCCCTCACGGCACACAAGCTCCATCTCTTTCTCGTGAATGAAGACTCTTCAGGTTATATTCACCAGTCCATAGGATCTCATATAGACAACAAAAGGCCTGCATTCTCTCCTATTTCTTATACTGCATTGCACGAGTCTCTGTACATACTTTGGAGAGATCTTCAAGACTTCCTATTGATATCCCTCCTGGTGACTACGGATTTAATGATCTGTAACAAAGGAAAAAGCTCAGCAATACCGATCGTGATGCACCGCATTACTACCTACATCGATTCTCAGAATCGTTACTCACTTCAGCCACTGAGAGAATGAAAGGCGCCGGACGCACTCCTGTCCATCTCACGCTGACTCCTATACAAGATATCTACGTGACCCCTGCTACAAAACGTTCAGCCCAACCCCTCTTGCCATCTACAGACAACTACAGCTTGACCCAAGAGGACACGATGTGCCAGGCTTAAAATCTAGCAGTACCTTCTGCTTAGTCTCTGGTTTTAACATACTTGCGGTTATTGACAGTGGGGCACAGATCATATATGCAATGATTTCTCTCTCTCTCTTTTACTTTCGTAGTTCACCGTGTTGCTTGGCTCTATTCTTCTTCCTGATGGTACTAGGGATTAGTATCACACCACCATAGTGCACCATTAACTCACAATTCTATTGTTTGCATGATGTCCATGTGCACCTAATTTCATTTCAATTTGTTCTTTCTGTGGACTAAACATGTTGTGATAAATTACTAATCTACAGTTTATTTCACTAAATCTCAATTGTTATATTCAGGGGCCTCCTTGCAAGAGCCTCCTCTTCTTCTGTGAGCTGCAAGGAAGGTGCTTTATCAGCTTCATTCTATAGTTTTCATGTCTGTCTTCTTCTGCACAAGCCTTAATTAAATTTCCAGTTCTTTGTCTATGTTTTCTCTGTTAAGTTTTCTATTGATGATGCAAAATTGGCAATTAAGACTAGGTCCATACTGCTTTTGCTCAGTTAAAGCATGTTTTCCTTTTTGCAACTTCTTCAAATGTATCTGAATCTGCTATATGTTCAAGTATTGCCCCAGCAGCTAGACAATCTAGACTGCCACTTTAATATAATAGTTCAATAAAAACTTCCCAGCCTTTCCAATTGTTGCATTTGATCCTTTGTGGGCCCTACAAAGTTAAAACTCATAATGGTCAATCAATTTGTTACAATTGTGGATGATTACACAAGATACACATGGACACAACTTATAGATTACAAATCTGATATTGTAAAAGTTTTGCAAGATTTTTTTTTCCTTGTTGAACAGCAATTCAATATGAAAGTTAGAGGTCAACGATAATGCTCCAGAATATGTGAAGACCTTTGAAGAATTATTTTCTCAAAAAGCGCCAATAATTAATGGAAAGTACTGTTGCTGAGAACACCACACAGAATGGTGTAGTGGAGAGAAAAACATAGGCACTAGTTTGGAGACTGCCAGAGCCTTGTTCTTTCAATCTAAAGATTCCTGCAGGTTCTGGGGTGATGCTTTGCTCTGTGCTACCTTTCTTATCAATAGAATGCCACTCAAACCACTGAAATTTCAAAGTCTCCTTATCAGATGTTGTTCAAACAAGTCCCAGACTTAACCAATTAATCTTTGGTTGTGTGTGTATATGAACACACTCAAGGTCACAGAACCAAGTTTGATCCTAGAGCAAGTTCCAGCTTTTTTCTTGGCCTACCTGTTGGGCAGAAAGGTTACAAGCTTCTCCAATTTGGAAACTTATAAAATTCAGATATCCAGGGATGTTACTTTTTCATGAAGTTCATTTTTTCCCTTTCATCCTGTCCAACACTCACGAATACGTACTTTCACTTCAGGCATCTACATTAGGCCATTACCTGTCTTCCCTATGTCCGTCCTCATTGTTACTACTGCTCAGAACACTTACAGAGATGTCTGTCTTCTTTCCGCTTCACCACTGCATTGTTTCCTGATCCTTCCTCTCTGCATTCTACTCCTCCTCGATTTTTCTCTCTTCTCCTTCCACAGCCACTTACTTTTGCATCCTTACACACAAGATTCTTTACCTTCACCGTGTGGTTCCCTCTCTCCTATTTCATGCACCGCTATACACCTTATCATCACCCACACCTTCCCCACCTCCTCCTAGGCAGTCTACAAGACACAGACAGCCTCCACAATACCTAAAGGATTACAAATGTAATCTTTCTGCTGCTCATTGGTGTAATTTGGTTTCAGTTCCTCCTTCTACTCTTTCCCCTACAGCTATTGTTGAGCCTATCTGCTATGATCAGGCTGCTTCTGATCCTAATTGGGTTCAAGCAATGGATAAGGAAATTCAAGCCTTGCAAGCCAATGACACATGGGATGTTGTACCCTTGCTAGCTTAAAAGAAGCCAATCAGTTGTAAGTGGGTTTATAAGATCAAATTGAAGTCAGATGGAAGTCTTGAGAGATATAAGGCAAGATTAGTTGCTAAAGGCTTCACTCAAAAGCATGGWATTGACTATGATGAGACTTTCTCACCTGTCATCAAAATGCCCACTCTGAGATGCATACTAGCTTTGGCTTCTCATCATGCTTGGCCTGTCTACCAACTAGATGTAAATAATGCCTTCCTGCATGGGGATTTACATGAGGAAGTCTACATGAAGATGCCCCCTGGCATTCCCAACCCATCTCAATCTGTGTGCAAACTAAAAAAGTCACTTTATGGGCTTAAACAGGCTTCAAGGCAGTGGTATTCCAAATTACATTCAGAATTGTGTTCCCAAGGTTTTGTTCAATCAAAGCATGATCATTCTCTTTTCCTCAAAAAGTCTGCAGGTCATCTTACCATAGTTGCAGTCTATGTGGATGATATTTTGCTTACTGGAACTGATTCTTGTACTATTTCTGCTTTGAAAGCTCATTTGAACTCAGTGTTTAGCATCAAGGATTTGGGCTTGCTTAGTTATTTTTTGGGCATGGAAATACACTACACTTCAGCTGGTATGGTGTTGACTCAGCAAAAGTTTGCTCAGGAACTCTTGGAGTTCAGTGGTTTTGACTTACATAGATCAGCTCCCACTCCTCTTCCTATAAACTTGAAGTTGCATATTGATGAGGGTGATTCCCTCACTGATCCTGCTCATTATAGATCTCTCATTGGCAAACTGAATTTTCTCACAAATACAAGGCCTGATCTAGCCTTTTCTGTTCAAACTCTGAGTCAGTTCATGCACTCTCCTAGGCAACCTCATCTTCAGGCTTTACATCATGTATTAAGATATGTTGTTGGCACTGTTGCTCAAGGTATTTTGCTTAATGGTCAATCTAAGTTGACATTGCAGGCTTTCTCCGATGCAGATTGGGCTGCATGCCCTAATAGTAGGAAATCAGTCACAGGTTACTTAGTTTTACTGGGTAATTCTCCTATTTCATGGAAGAGCAAGAAACAATCTGTTGTTTCTAGGTCTTCTTCAGAATCTGAATATAGAGCAATGGCATCTGCAGCCAGTGAGCTTACTTGGGTAGTCCATTTGTTGGAAGAGTTGGGACTCACTGATCTCAAACCTGTGACATTGCATTGTGATAATCAGTCTGCTATCTACATTGCCAAGAATCCAGTATTTCATGATCGAACCAAGCATATAGAGGTGGACTGTCATTTCACTCGAGATAAAGTCCTTGAAGGCCTCATTCAGTTGACATATTTGCCAACCAGGTCTCAGTTGGCTGATCTGTTCACTAAGGCTCTCCCATCTCCTCATTTTAAAACTCTGCTGTCCAATCTAGGGTTGGTTCAAGCACCACCTCCTAGCTTGAGGGAGGGTATTGGTAATACAGCTACAGCTCAAGGACCTGTTTCCTTGCCACCTCAGCTGCCTTGAAAAGAAATTTTAGATCCCATGGTGATTCACCTAACACTCATCATGAAACTAGATTTTCAAGCCCACCTGAACGAGCTCAATCAGTAAAGCCTTGCTCCGTATATAGTCCTTTCCTTAATTTGACACTCTTTCAAGTGAGGTAATCTTGCGCATCACCAACTTGTCGAGAGGGATCGTTCCTCATCAAGGAAGAACTTCTGTTGAGGTAGTCCTGATAATAGCATTTCCTGTTGTTGTATTTTCTAGGCGAGCATTGCCCGGCTGTGTGTTTGTTGTTGTAAGATAGAGCCTTATCCATGACCTGCCTACCCGCGCGCCAGCAAGTGCTAACACATTGAGGATTAGGTAGGCTATTTCCTGGATCTGTCGAAAGCTTGTGCGAAACTGCGTCCTCATTCTTTGGACCTGCTCTTTCTTCAACTTCTAAAGATGGTACTTCATTAACTCTTTTACTTGTTCGCACACAACATCATTAACTATTCTCACCCAATAGAATCTACACCCGGTTCACTGATACCAAGGTTCAAATTCGAATAATGATATACCTCAGGAGTTTTCAGTTACTATGATATCATCATTCTCATCACTTTTTATTGGTTGATATTCCTGAGCAACAAATCCTTCGCAGACTAGAATTGATTCATATAATCCTCAGAACAAAAACATATTTTTATAAGTATATTTTCCTGATCTATAACTAACCACCACATACATCACTAATTCTACAATATATCTCCAAGAAAAAACTGATGAAGTGTTCCCCTCCAGACATTTAGCATCCTCTACTACCATCCAATTACGTTTGCATCACTGTATATGAGGACCATCAAAAGTATTCTATTCTCACACGTCCATCTACGCACAAGCATTACTTACAGCTCGTTTGTTTTAACATAGAATATGCCACACAACAATACAAATGTAGTTTGTAATCTCATTGATTTAATTTGTATTAATAGTGGCTTAAAACTTATTTTCCAAAAAAAATTTTTAGATGTGAATGACGTATTTTCGTCTTTGAAAATTTAAAAAGTAATGGGGTTTGCATGCAACAGCTCATCAAAAAATATGTAAGTAAAGCCTATGTAAATTTTAGTTTTTTTTCGTCGAATTACAGTTAGTCAAATCTAATATATTAGCAAATCAATATTGATCGTAGAGGTGATTTGCACTTCACCACAAGTCAACCCCAACCCAATAATTGTCGTTTGCAGTTCACGTACTGCAGCTTGCCCATTGGTTAACTGAGTTCTGATAACCTCGCTAATGTAATGGCTCCTAAATAATAGAGTACATCTGAGACAGTCAATGAATCATACAGCAAAGTCGACCTGGCTTGTGCGACACAAGCGTAAAGTATAAAACAAACCAATGATGAATAGAAACGAAAACCATCTATTAGATAAGGGATAAGTATCAGACCGACCATTGTATTCACACACAAGGAATGATACGTACAGTCACACAATTTGCGGATGAAAACAGACAAACACTACTCGATCCATTGACGGATGAACTATGCTACACTATGTCTAAACCCTCATACTCTGCGCCTACTACACAGCGCAATTGGCTCAACATAAGAAAATTGCAAAAAAAAATGATTGATGTGTTTTTGTTTTTTTGTTTTTTCTCTTGATTCGCTACGTCTTTATAGGCATCCAAGGTGGAAGATCATGGGTGGAGAGTTATCCTTCTTGACGGTTCCTCTACGGCTTTTTCAGTATTTAGAATCCTCAATTCTTCTCTCTAATCTGTTATCTATTCTTGAACTCATGGCTATCCATTATTGGGCATTATACCGTAAGGCCAGCTTCCATATAACTCCTTTCTACGCTGCATTATAAGATAGACGGCATCTACTTAGAAATCTCAGTCCTTTACTGGTTGAATCAATCGCTAGTCATTGCGTTCATGGGTTAAACTCCTTCAACTTAGTCAACGAAAGTGAATAACACTTGTTTTAAATCCGAAGAAATTGCCCCTTAATTTCAAGAGCGATATCACTTTGAAAACAATACTCGATTTATATTGTAGATCGCGTCCGCTTTGATATTTGGATTGTTCCGTACTTCTTTCCCCTTTCCCTAGTGTCTTATAAATCTCTGTCTTAACACTCGTTTTAGCCTTAGTTTAGTTAGAGTAGACTTATTCTCGATGAGTAGTTTATGTCAGTCGCGTTATTTTCAAACCCAAGAAATCTTCCCCCTTCATTCAATGGCTAGGTATGTAATCCATGTTCCTGTGTTCGAACCCCTACTTTCCTACCAACACTACATGTTCAGGCGCTAGGATAGGGGTAATTACATTTTGACCGGATTAGGCAGTAACGCCTACTAAGTCCCGATCATGCAGGAAACCTAATTTGCGCATCAGCATCCGCACACTCCATTAACTAGTCGGTCATTGCACTAGATGATTTCATGAGGGACTCTATAGTGACAAAATATTGTTGTTTTTCGATGAATTTTGCCACGTTCTTAACTAGATTTCTTTGCATGATGAAGCTGCTTTGACCCACTTTGTGAAGTTGTCAATGGCCACTAGTATGAATTCATAGCTCCTTGCCGAGCGACATAAATCTGTCTATTATGTACCCCCATGCTGAGTCAACACTGAGAGACAAATGTCGACTAGGACACATATGAGGAACATTTTGTATTGGTAGTACTCTAGCAGGTGATCGCGCGTACAACATGTTGCATACAATCCTCTTCCATGGTGGGTCCCATAGTAACCCAATTTGATGATCTTAGAGGCCAAGCGCCTCTAAATCCTGCGTGTGCCAGCAAACTTTCATGGACGTGCTCCAATGGATCGATTTCCTGATCGTTAAGTAATGCAAAGGAGTGAAGACCTTGTGTAGTGACTTTCCTAAGTTTCACACCTTGAAGCAAGTATTGAGTCGCAATGACAACCTCAAGCCTCTTGTTCGTTTTTGTTGCATTAGAGGGATATTTAACCAATCCCTAATATCGTTGATATCGTAACCACGACTCTCTGAATCGGGAGGTTGGGCACCTCATCTCGTTTTATCTTAATTTGCAGACATAACCGGTTTTAGCCTTTGTTCAATGACTGAGCATTTTAGTCACAAACCAAGAATGCGCACCATGATGGAGCTTTGCTAGTGGCATATGCGATTGTTGTCTTCGTGCCATATAGTAGTGTATTGCGACTACGTCTATTCTGGATGCATGTTTCAAGGCAGGACGATACGAAGCAAGGCTCACTTTAAGACCGTTCATCGGCTTGAACTAGTTTATGATGAGTAGGAGTCACCATATACTAGCAAATTTCTAATGTGAAATGCAAAAGCGGCCTGTATCCCATAAACATGCTCTACTCTGCGACATTGTAAATGAGTTGAAGTCGTGTTTATAGAGACTTCGGGCCCGTGTCTTCTTCTTGTGTGAGATATAGAACACTCCAAATCTACATTCTTTTTTATTAGATGCAACCGTCGAAGTATAATAATTAACTGTCTTCCCAATCTCTTAGTTCCTTCCTCGTCTAGGAAGTCAATCCTCAGAAGGACTTTTCTGGGATGAGTCTGCTACGAAATCGGAGACAATGGCAACCTTCAAATGGCTTTTTGACGAACTTAAGGTCAAATTCGGCGAGCATAACCATCCACCTGACATTACGTCCGTTGACTATCGGCTTTTCAAAGAGGTACCTTAGAGAAATTTTTGCATACAATGTGGATAGTGAAGTATCGTTGGGATGTCCACCTAACAGTGACCTAATTAATGGGAGAATGTTGCTGTGTCTCAGGACGAATCTTCTAGCAGCAGAGCTATTTATGGGATATGTCCTCATGAACTTCTTGATCGAATAGCCATTTTTCTTGCCTGTGTATTTCTCTTAACGAGCATCTGCTCCGGCTGTTGTGCTTGTTGTCTGTAAAGGATAGAGCCTTCAATCGATGCTAGGCGCCGCACGGTGCTAACACATGAAGGATTAGTGCAGCTATTCCTGGATCCTGTCGAAATTGTTGAACATCTCCTACTTCCTTTGGTGCTCCTTTCTTCAATTTCTTAAGATGGGCTCACAGACCATTGTAAGTTTTGGATATGAACCGCTGCGATTGTACTGGAAGTCGACCCAAGAACCTCGAAATCTTCCTTCTCTCATTTGTGGGGCCTCAATGACCATGAATTGCTCTTTGATCTTTGTTGGATCAATCTCGATGCCTCGCGAGCTAACTGACAAAAACCCAACAGAGTACGCTGAGG
The DNA here is from genome assembly GCA_008642245.1 of Bassia scoparia. Classification (NCBI taxonomy): domain Eukaryota; kingdom Viridiplantae; phylum Streptophyta; class Magnoliopsida; order Caryophyllales; family Amaranthaceae; genus Bassia; species Bassia scoparia. Next base: position 18,356 of record SNQN01010319.1, read on the forward strand.
TGACTGCCGAATGACTTTCTGTGTGGTTAAGCGCAGTTGAATTGTCGAGATCTTGGAAGAACTTCCTTAATGCACCAGTATGTCCTTCACGGTCTCTTTGATTTTACGGATCATATCGTCAACTAGGCCTTACTTCTTATGTATCATGTCATGAAGTAGAGTGGGGCTACTTATTGGTTATGTGGCGCTCTCGCCACTTTTGAGGACCAAAAGCATCAACTGTAGCAATATAGCCCCACGAGATGGTGAAGGTTGTCTTTCCATGTCTTCCTCTGCATTTATATGATTATACCCTGCATACCATCCTTTAACCTTGTGAGCTTGCTAGTCCTCCTACTTTGAAAATCACAATTTCTTTTTGAAAACTTTGAGTCATGATGCTTGATTCTTAGGAATCATGATTTGCAAGTCTTTATAGTAAGCCTATTCGATGTATTCATAGTGGTGAGCCTTGACTAAGCCGGAGCGTAGTGGTTGATTGATAGGCAGCACCTCCTTTGGCGATTTTTGGTTGGCTTTTAACCTTGTGCAGTCATGATCTTTTTAAACGCCAGAAGCACAAACTGTCCAAAACCCACAAAAATTGAGTGTTTTTTACTAGAGTCCTTATTTTGCTATTTGCTTATGACTTTCCCAAGCTAGACTGAACTACCTAAGGTTGTGATAAGGCATTCATTTTGGTTTGGATTAAAATAATTTTCCCTTTTTCCATCTCCATTTTTTTCTTTTTTGCCACATTACTATTTGGGATTTATTTTAGTTTACATGCTACATTGTAACCCTTTAGCTTCCACTCTTTTCTTAGCCTCACTATGTGATTCTAAGCCAAATTTCACAAGTTTTGACTTTAAAATCAAGTGGAGTTGCTAGTTGTTTGTAAAAGGCTAAGTATATAAAGCTCAAGTATTGTAAATTTGTTAAGTGAAATGCATTAGTAATGGCAAGTAAAATAAAGTAAATTCTCCGGTGCAAGAAAAACGCAAACAAAAATAAAAATAAAAAGAACAAAAAGGAGAAGTTGATTTCAAAGTTCAAGTATGGCAAAACGAAATGAAGGGAGGAAGCAAGTGCAAAATAAGCTTACCTCCCAGGTGTTGTTGATATGAATTGGGCATTTTTCCCAAAAGTTTTGTTTGATGTAAACTCTACTGCTAGATTACCAACACAAGCCAAATGCATTTGTCCACACATACCTATTATTGCCAACATACAAACCAATAAGCCCTATGAGTTTGGGAGTTGATTCAAAAATGGTAGGAGTCACAGTTTCTTTTGTCATTTGGATGTCTAAGTGCAATGTTCTTCTTACATAATATTGAGTACTCTCAATCTTTTCTTTGAGTCCTTTCTCCTGAATATGATTATCACCAAGGTTGATTCCATTGAAGGCCAAAATAACTTTAGAGAAGAAGAGTGATTGACTCGGTTCATGAACCTTTTTGCTAAGTTGCATACTTTTAGTGATATTTCTTTGCTAAGTAGGGACTCCTTTACGCTCATTAGCGCCCCCTAAAGTCCTAAAGATATCCATTGCCAAGAGACACGTTGATTTTTCTATCCACATTTTCACTCTTCTTTTATTTTCCACTTTTGTTTCTTGGGTGTTTGTTGAAAACCTTTGGAAATTCTCTTTGGATAACACTCACAAGACAACCTTGGCTTCCTAGGCGACTTGGGTTTAAAGGCTTGTCACTAGTTTACGGAAGTGATAATTAGTGTACAGTTTTCTTTCATTATTTTCTTTGTTTGCTTTTTTCGAGATGCAAAAGGTCCGTTTGGGGGAGTTTATACTGTGTCAAAAGTGGCACATGTAGCCCTTATTCCTCTCTTATTTTGCCTTTTGCGTGTTTTCGACATCGTTTTACTAGCTTTTTTGTTAGCTTTCCACTTGGTTAATTTTGTGGAGTTTTTAAGGTTAAGTGTTTTTCATAGTTACGGCTTACTTTATCTTCATTTTAATTCTATGCTCGCAATTGCAAGTTTTTATGTATAGTCACAAGCTGCCATTAACTGTATTTGCAAGAGTTAATCTTTTAAAGTGTGTTTCGTGTACTCTAACTTCTTCTTCGAGCCATATCCTTCTGTACACTTGGATTTGCAATGAGACTTTTTGATTGGAAAGTAGCTTCGAGGAGTTTCCAACAATACATTATAAGCTCTAATCTAAGCATCGAGGAGGAGTTATGGTCGTTCAAAGTGGAGTACTCGAGCTTAGACCTGGCGCGGACAGGCCAGCTCGCGCCATTTTCCCTCATTTTTGCTCCTGCAGGCAGAATGTTTGGCGCGTCCAGCCCGCGATGCGCTTGCGTCCAGTCGTTAGTCAGCCTACGCCACCTCTTTGCCCGACTTTTACTTTTGGCTTGGTTTGACTTTGGAACACTTTTGTGATTACTTGTAACATGTGATTTTAGTAATGACATACTTGTAGTTAGTAGGAAAATCTTGTTAGAGAGTGATATAAATAGATTTGTGAGGAGAGAGAATGACAAGTAGAAAATTACATTTTACGTCTTCATTTTTATTTTGCAACACAATTTAAGATTTCTTTTTCTTCAAGATTAGTCATCTTCTTCATCTTCTATTAGAATAGAGGAGAGAGATAACTCCATTAAGCATTTTAAGTTTCTCGTATGTCTTCATTTCTTGCTCATTTTTCGCGTTTCTTATATCAGATATTCATTTGTCTCTTCGCGGTGAGTTCGTTGATACTCTTTAATTTCAGTTTCGTTTAGTTTTAATCATTTTTCATGCAATTGTCATTTGGTATTTTGTTCGTTCTTATTGAGTTATTTTATTGATTCTTTTGTTGTTAATTGTTTCCTTAGTAGAATTTACTTGTTTTGCTGCACTTTTTGTGAAGTTTTGTGTTAATTTGATTCTTTTTAGCAACCCAATTCTTGAACTTGAATTTGAGATTTCATACTTTCAACTTGTTTACTAGCTTTGAATTAGTTGTTTTTGAGTTCCAAATCATGCTCAGTGAGTAGAATTTTACCCTAGGTAGCTAGGAAGCCCAACCATGATTGCTTAATGTTAAAGGATCTTTAAACCCTCAATCCATCATTTATTTTTCTAATTTGTGCCTCTTGAGCATATTTAGACTTGGAATTGCTACCAAGCTTTATGTGAATATTGTTCATCCTATTTATACAAGGGATTGGATAAGGATTTGTGTTGCTGCTTAATACATTTTGATTTTGATAAGAATTTTAAGGTTAGAAGGAGACTTCAACTTAAGCTTTATTTAAGCGATTGAATGAATCGGGAGATAATTTTAATCAACAACTTATGTTAGGGTCACAAGCAATTGTAATTTGGATTAAGGGTTCTTGTTTGATTAATGTTGATAACATGATGTGTTGGCAACCTAGTAATCCTAGGTCTTTTTTATCATTTGATTTTTACAACCTTAATTCCTAGTTTTCAATTGGTTATAGTTACTTCAACCCAAAATGACTTTAAACCCTCAAATCTTTTGAGTCATAGCTTGAAGTAGCTTTGCCTCCTTGTGGATCCTCGCACTTATACCTATACTAGTTGTAGGTTAAGTTCAATAAACTTGTATTTGAGTGGCTTGTCTTGGCGTAAACTCAAGACACGCTAATGCACCGTCACTCTATCCGATTGTATATAAGCATGCGGGCAATCACCTTTTCCCAGTGATATTGTCGTAGTCGTCTTACACTTATCGAGTACTTTAATGGAAGGCATTCGTATCTTAGTATGATTGTATTGAAACTCTCATGCAAGATCATCATAATCATCATCAATGTTTGATCACATGATGATCAGCACATAAAACTCAAAAGGAATTTGCAAGAAGATTGAAGAACTTCAACAGCAAGTAAGTAAGACTTTGAGAGTAAATAAAAGATTGAAGAGAACTTTTATTATCAGAATCAGAATGTACAAAATGACAAATGAATGAATGATAAATATATATACTACTGCTCATACAGAAGAGCAACAAAAAAGTGTAACAAACTCTAACTAACTCTAACTAACTGCCTAACAACTCAAGGA
>SNQN01010320.1:0-14203 GCA_008642245.1 Bassia scoparia
TTTTATAAGCCCTACATGAAGAGGGGGATGATATAAATCCACACACGCATTGTATGTGGTTAATCATTTTTACGTACATGGGCTTGTATTATTTTTCGAAAGAAAKAGCATAAGCCATGTCATATGAAAGAAAGCCAAACTACCTAATTAAAAGCTTYGATTAAGCATGAGGAAAGCTTCATAAAAAGGAAAAGCATCTTATCTTAGAAATTAAAGGAAGAATAGTAGTACAAAGTTTTGGCCTTAAGATATGAAATTGAAACAATTCATAATATATGGTTAGCTTTACAAATCCTTAGAATGGTAATATGCAATGGACCACACCTATGTAATACGTTCCTCTTCTTTATGCCAACCATTCATTCATTTTGGTACCTCGTTTGTTTTGCCGTCATGCATACGATATGTAAATGATTCGTCTCTTTTCAATTTCTTTTCATTCAAACATTACCTTCCATAGTATATGTTTATATATATGCATAGTTCAAACTTTCAAAATAAATGAAAAATCAATGGAACTAACAAAACAAATATAGTTATATGCTTGTTATGAAAGGTAGGTGTATCATACAAATATAGTTATATGCTTGTTATGAAAGGTAGGTGTATCATCATGTGTCGATGTATGGAGTAGTAGTCTAACTCCTAAACACTTCATTTCGATTTCTAACACTAAGGTCGGGAGGTTGATCCCTAAGTTGGTAGTATGGTTCGCCTTAAGATGTCTCCTTTACATCTCTACTCCTTTAAAAGACTTGATCTTCGATTCACTGTCACCTGTTATTTCTAATCCATCATCACTTGGTGAATTGAAGTCTATTTGGTTATTGTTCGGAGGGGAAATTCAATAGTGAGGACGTAAAAATTCCTCACGTATTGCTGCTTAAATAAATTCTTTATTAAGAGTAAGAAATGAAAAAAACACGTTAAATCTTAGTCTATACAACAGTCCTTCTTCCTTATTTAAATTTTTTAAAAAAATAAGTAGTACGAAGTAGTTTAAAAATATTTGACATGCATGCGATGTAACATCGGTGCAAGTGTGTTTTTTTTATTTTAAGAAGCTTAAGTTTACTCATCGCATCATGTTTTTAAGGGAAAAAAAATTCTCCCTTCGTTTCTCTATCAGATGTACTTCATTAATTTATGTTTTGTCTATCTCTCTTCTCTTCAAAATTTGACTCTTGCATAGGAGTCAATCTTTTTCAAAGTGACGTGAGTAATTAAAAAGATTTGAAGGAAGTATCGAAATCTAATGCGAATGAATAATAAAATCTTTTGAGTTGTTATTAGTGTTAGCCAATCAATATATTCGCTTTGTGGCTTTGATCAAGTATGGAGCTTATCTTTTAATTTGTTGGTTATTTTTAAACATGCGAGGTTCAAGTGTGAGCTTAATACAATAATACTTACAAGAGAACAAACTCAAAAACGTTATTCTCACACTCAGTTATGACATTTGATAAGGATGTTGTTGTGTTTATTAAGACCTTTCCAACTTATAATATGGACACAATGACAACAAATTTAACCAATTCAATAGTCTGGAATTTTTTTGCGCATGTTACCTTTGTTCAATTTATTCAACCAATTAGGATCAAAAGAATATCATTAGTTCATTACTTTGTTGGGAACTACTTTATACTTATCTAAGATTTTGCAAATCAATACAGAAAGTTACGAGTTTTGTTGCTTTAATTTGAATCACCGGTTAACTTCTCACTTAATTTTTTCTTTAACCTAAATTGTAACTTAAATAGCAATCGACATTACAATTTTAGCATCGCTAGTTCGCTACCAATCAATTCAACGCAACAATAATAATAGCAAATTTAACCACTTTCATCCTATAGTATGTAGTAATTGTTGATCGAACGAGGATTGAGTTACATGTTGGCTTGTTTAGGGTGGTATTAACTTAACGAAGTAGTTGCTTGTTACTCATTAAGGGTATTTGAATTGGAAAATTCCTAGTTAATCCAGTGACATTTTGGTAAATAAAACCAAAAAAAGATAAGGATAAGACAAAGTATTAGGTACATCAGATGTACAATAATTTTACTGTACATCAGATTATAGTGACCCTTTTGGTTAATATAGTAACTCTTTTTATCAATATAGTTACCCATATTTTTTATCACTATATTGATGTAAAATGAAATGAGTCACTATATTGATATAAAGGGTCACTATATTGATATAAAGAGTCACTATATGCTTGATGCACAATAAATGTATTGTACATCTGATGCATACAATACCTTCTGGAAAGATAAATGGTAAAATTGTAAATAAAATATTTCATTTATTTACCAAAATGCCATTGGATTGACAATTTTTGTCAATTATTGACAATTTTTGTCAATCCATTGGATTGACTAGACAGACCTCATTTGAATTGGCTTCTTGTATTCTTTATTTAATTTAAAACAAACTTCTTTATGAGAATTAGGTAAATTTTACTATAACGTAGGGCACCTCGCTCACATTTGTGATCAATTGAAATTTCAAGAACATGTGGTACATTTTGAGTCAATTCGATCAATTAGAAACCACAAACTCATGCCACTCTCTCTCTATATTTTTTTTTTTTTTTAAATAAGTCATACTCGTATATAATATAGAAGTGACTTGATTTGATATTGAGGTGATTTAACTTGTGAAGGTGTAATGTCAATACGTTTCTTATGATCCCATCAAATATCAGGAAAAAAGTAACGTAATAAAAAAATTTATTTTCTTCTGCACAAACAATAAATAATTGAATAAATTTTATTTTCTTTTATAGAATAATAAAATTGAATCTACACACGGGAAGTAATTAATTTCCTCTGTCTCTTTTCTTTCTTGCACTAGTTAATTAAAATATGTGTAAGCTGGACCAAAGCGAACAGCCACGAGTAGGTAACACAATCATACATACGAGCACCTAGACCACACAACAATGTCGGACCAACACCCTGAAACGAGCAAAACATGACCCAGAATAATACACAGAGGATTGCTAAGCATTAACGGCAACAGTTTAATTAGGAAGCTAAAGTACAAAGAGTATTGCGTGTCTAAGAAAAAAAATCGATTTTAGGCCTGCCTTATCCAAAGATATATACAAGGTTCAAAAATATGATCCAACACAATGCGAATTAATTCAAAGCATCTAAGCACATTACCACTAGACAATCTGGCATGACGTTGAAAAACACATTAAAGCCATCAAATCAAAGGCTTTAAAGTGCTTGAGAGAAAACTAGCACATGACACAATTTATCGCCATGATGTCCTACAATAACTCTCAAGCATTATTTTGTAGAGAGCTTACTGAATAATGATGTGCAGCAGGTAAATGAAAAAAAATACTCTCAACCTTGTATGCGAAGTTCTGGCCTTTCCAATCTATTAGTACAAGCTTGACAACTGCTTCCAGACACCAAAATGCTTTAAAACTAGGAAACTAACCATCAGCTGCCTAGTAAGAAACTTAGCCTCACAAAAATCTAATTCCCCCTCTCCTCTGAATAGAAATTTCTGACTTGTGTATCTGATCCTATTACCAGCACAGAATCACGAGGAGAACTCGCTCTCAATATTCAAACCCACATTTCATTTGCGCTTCTCCCAATGATCACAGAAAGCTTTGTATTCCTACCGATATCGCACAAATATTTAGAGTGACTAAGAACACATTTAAAATTTGTTCTCCGTTATTTCTTCGTCACACCAAACATATCTGCGATCAAGTATAATGCGAGGGGCACTATAACACAAATTTACCATTCTCACCTAATTCAATGACCACTACTACACTACCAACTATCTTACGATTACTCTCTTTAAGCGCAAACAATCTTCGACACATAAGGGTGCCTTCATCCCTACAAGACAACCATCATGCATTCACTGATAATTGTAGAATTACAGACAGATAATCTCTGAATAACTTAGATTAGTCTCTTTTTATAGAAAGCCTTAAGCCACATATCAACACTAACTAATACAACTTCATATTCGGACACAACACACATCAACGCCTTGCGGAAACAAGAGGCCCGAGCCATCACAAACCAAATAGCTTTCACTTCACTTCGGTCAGACATCCTCATCCAGTATGCCAATTATGTCCAACACAACCCATGACAGCAACCCACCAGTCACTTGCCATCATCTCCACTAAACATGCCATACTCCATCGAGAAGAAGTACAAGCTTAAAACATAATCACGACTTTTTATCTACTAATGTGTCAAACCGCATCCTATCCAACAACTCCAGGCAGACAGAAGGCACCCATTCTTCACTCTCAGCAGCAATGACTCTCACTGCCACGCCAGTTCAAGATCAGTCTGCTGCTACCCGAGATCAAACTGATCGGTAGCTATCCAAACCTCTCTACAGCGCCACCACGACACATATAACTCTCTATCACACGTGCTCCATCATATCACACCAATGCAGGAGCGCACGCATCTGCTCCGCCAATCATCATACCTAGCTCCGCATCTCACCCACACCATACACGAACCTACAAAATCTATCCCTACTATCCTCTGCAGCCAACAAACAAGCCACTTTATCTCATCCTCCAGACTAATCCACGCTCCAGCAGCACACCCCTGAAGCCTCCCGACCACCCCGAATCACTCACCAACACACATACTCTTAGTCTATTAAGCCACCCTACGCTATCAAATCTCCTTACACCACTCATCCTCCCCGGTATACAAGCACCATGAACCAACAAATCATCTTTCATATTCAACTACGCTCTTCTACATCCCATAACACCTACCTAACTCACACTACACTAACTCAACACCAGCTCTTAATCGAATGCAAAAAAACCTGAATTGACTGGTAAGATACACTTTCACCACACCGTCCTCGCACTATCGATATCCGACACCTTCTATAAAGCAATCTTCACATTCATCGAAATGAAATTCCAATAACTATTCATAAACAATGCTTGTATTTCGTAGATTATCACCAATAAATCTTCAGACTCATTCCCCCACTTCATACAAGGCAATCCTTTCTTACAAATCGATACTCTACTCAATTTCTCAACAACTTTAGTAGAGCACCACAACTATATCTACTAACTAGTCTGATAACATCAAGAAGCCACTACATCCGTATCAGAACTATTATCTATCCCTATCACTGGTGCATACACTGCTATACCCAGCCATAGCATCCACATTGACACAGATCCCAATCAGACGCACCGTAATCCCACTACACATTTACAAAGCTAACACATAGAACCTCAAAGCAGAACCTTAACAACTCGACTACCAACTATCACGCTGCAAAAACAATATCAATCCGTAGATACAAAAAGATATTCAACAAAAAACCCCAAGTAACTTCCGACGACACAGCGATCATGACAATGGAGTTCGCACACACACGAGCATCGCCACATCATCGAACAAACAATTCGAACAGATACTCCTATCCTATATTGGCATCTTACGATCTTTACAATAATCAAACACCAAAAATCACGATTCTGCATTAGAACTAAAAAGAATGTGAGTGATGATACAAACAGAATACCCCTAAACACCTCCAACACCCAAACTCGACCAGGACCAACTCGAATCCTTACAGCATCACGAAGACAAAAAAATGCTTGCAGCGTTGATTGAACAAATTTGAAACCCCACAATAAGATTGCCCCAAACGTTCAACCACAAATTCAAACCAAAACTCGAAACCCCAAAACATTAATCCCACCAATTTGACCAAATTCAAAGCCTGCACGGTATGAAACACCGACCCAAAATTTGGACCTAAAATGACATTTTAATTGGGAAAAAAAACCCAACTTGTGTGGACAATTAGGAAGATAAGATAGGTAAGAAGAGTTTGGAAACAAAATTACAAAAATTTGGAATATGGAAACAATTGAGAATTAATTGTGAAATTGGGTTTTTGAAATTGGTTAGAGGGAAGCTTAGAGAATAGAGTCGAGTAAGTTTTCGTGACGTTTGAAATAAAATGAGTTTTAAAAAAAATGAAATGTTGAGGCCATACTGACGCTTTGTTGATATTTGGAATTCAAGGCTAAGGCAAACGATTATAAGACAACCAACGTACTCAATAGCGTTTCAATAAGTTAGATTACATTTTGATGTTAACGCAACGCGTTAAATAAATACCGTTGCTAGCTTGCTAAACCTATCCTTTAGGTATCTATCGGAACGTTAAGAAAACCGTTGCCAAAAACCAATCTGCAATAGATCTAAACTGTTGCAAAATTCCATTGTTGAACATCCCAATCATTGCAAATAGACCGTTCCCATAGAAGCAAAACCTTGCCATTAAGTGTTGCCTTAGCTTTCTTATGTATTAGTTTAACTACTTCTTGGTTGAGTCGGGAAGTCTCATATTGGAGTGTTGGATCTTTGAAATAGGAAAAAATTTTGAGTCTAGCACGAATTGTTGAGCTTGAAGGAGTTTCTGTCACCAAGACTTAACGGTGTATGCAGAGGCGGGGGGTTAGCTACTGCAACATTTGGATGTAGGCATGGTACTTTTTCAAATGAACCTAAATTGTTGGTATGTAATGTGGGAATTTCTTGGCGCTGTAAGGAACTTACTCATTTTTAAAGCTAGTTTGTAGAGAAATAAAATACAGCTTGGTTTCTTGAAGTGAAGCTTAAGGTTTAGAACTACGAATATATAGAATTTTTTTTTGATTTTTTCTAATTTTAGTAGATTATAACAATGTTTTAATGTTTGTAAATAAAGACTTAATTTTTAGAGGAAGAAGTGTTAAACAGTGTATCAAAATATAGTAAAATAGGCTGTCTATTTATACGATCTCGAAAAGTTCAGTAATCTTTCTTATTTTAAATTTTTTTTACAAGCCGGTGATTAGCAAAAAATGAATAAATTAGAGTAAGTGGATTAAAAACAACTACAAGAACGCATGTCACCATGCGCCATTGCCGCGCACCTGCAACATGTCAGGGTCCTTTTCTTTCTTTCCTTGATTATTACAAAACACAACATCTTCAGCACCTCCTAGCATAAACGACTACTTTTTGGGATTGGGCAGCAAAAAAAAAAAATTTTCCTGCCAGCCAACAAGGCGTGGGGCCCCACCTAATTACTGTTTCGTCATCTTCCACTTCCGCTACGATTAAATGGAAGACGAGTCTCCTAGAATCTTTGATCTATGCATTATTTTCATCTATTATGCCCATGACTGATTGCTTCTTCCAAGACAAGGTGTGTGGGATTATAAGGAAAGATTCCTCACCAAATCCAAGAAACGTGTGATTGATAGGTTTGAACTGACAATAACTCGTTCGAATCATCGAACACAAGACTTCCAGTCGATTCCTTAAACCACAAGTGGAACCAAAGCCCCTAAACCAAGCGATCACACCCCATGTAGACCGAATTCACAACCCCCTCACCCATAAACACGCGAAACTAGAATCCACCTAAATCTATGAATCCTTCCGGTGGCCAACCAACCCAACCACAAAAATCACACGCGTCTTATACTCTGAATCGTAACACAATAGAAAGAATTCAAATACTCATAACATTCTAATCTGAACATTATATTGAAGAATTCGTAAAATCCTAATTACATATATACCAAAATTAACAATCTAAAAAAACTCAGATTCAACCATATTTGATGAAAAGATAGAATCCTTATCCAAATAACTTATCCTCATGTACCCTACATCTATCCCTAAAATATTCTAACCTAACTATCACCGACGCGATAATATCCTATCTTAACCGATCTAATTAATTAATCTGAAATATCCACACGTTTCTAACAAAACCCTAACTAACTAGATATTTATCCTAACAAATCAAAAAATATATAATACCAAATATCCTAACTAAACTAATAAACTATCTTAACAAACTAATAAAATCCAACACAACTAATCAATCTATAATAATTCGGCCAACTAGACAGTTAGGATAATTACAAAAGTTTATCCTTCCAATTTAATGTCAAAGGCCGAGATATCTTCTCCTTTGCACGAACCTCTCTCCAGATATGAACCCACTGCAAGTGCACCATTATCTTGAATATTATCTTTGTTCTTATATTTCCAGTATCAATAGGATCTCAATTTTCAGATATAGCATATCCTCCCATCATTCTCTCCCCTTGAAGAAATTGCCCAAATTTCTGGTCGGAAAAGTAAGGGGAGAAAGATCACCACACGTTTTTGAAGTATTATTCAACATTTTCCATCACTCCAAGCTGGAAGGGTATCGATTCTTTAACACATTCTCCTCCCTCGACATTTCTCTCTGACAGCTATCTTAAAATCGTCCTACCTCGTCCAGCCATGCTTGTAAGGCATATCACATCTGCTTATCCTCTCTACTTTCGGGAACAGTTCCTTCCTAAGATGCTACCAAACCTAGTGATCACCAACCTAAACAAGAGACTAAGCTCCGGTCGTCCAGATGTGCTTGCTTTGTTCTATATGTATTTTTCATTTCTCAATCTGATCCGTGACTTATGATGATAGTTCCAAAACGCCCTTTACAAGGGTTTATTCTTAGAGTATGCATGTATTAAGCCCTTTTGAGATAGGGCCAAAGTTCCAAAGGTAAGATAAGATTCACCCCATACACAACCTCAAAAGGTGATTTAGAAGTATGTACTAAATGACTCCTATTGGTATGCAAATTGCAGCAGTGTGCGAGCTCAACATTCCCATCTGTTTGAGTCTTGTTGACTAAAGCCCCTAGAGATGGTCTCTCAATGATGAGTTGTCACTCTCAGTTTGGCATCAGTTTTATGGTATGGTGAGAAGTGCTCAAAGTAGAAGCTTCGTAGCCACCAACTTCCATAGAGTGCGCCAAAGAAGTGACTAAGACTTCGTGTCCCAATCAGAAATCGAATGGCTCAAAGCAAGCCCATGTTAAACGCATTTCGGTGAAATAAAGATCTTCCAATATGAGTTGCTCATCCGTTTGTGGAAAGGACAAAGTTGTGCATCTTTGAGAAACGATCACCCACACTATTCATCCTTTACGTACGTTAGTTCTGGTAGAGGCCACAAGAAATCCATTTGCTCCACTTCGCCAAGTGGTAGAAGGAACACTGCAAAGGAGTATACAAACCGTTGTGGAACGTTTTGTTGGACAATTGGCATGTAGTGCTTCTCCACTAATCTTCTCCACATCCTCAACCATCTTCAGCCCAATGGAAGTGTTCTTTGCTACAAACTATTCCATCGCTGTTTGTGAACCCCAAATGATGGAACCATGCTAGACCGACCACTTATTGCGCCTCACCGCAACCAAACTCCAGTCGAATCCCTACACTTGAGATCAATGCAAGCGTTCTGCTTACCGCTAGAAAGAAAACCATCATGTGGTTGTGAAGGACATGACTCTCTTAGCTCCAATGCCCGGATCACACTTGCATCACATTCGACCTCAAAGATTTCGCCAAAGATTCGGTGGTTGCAAGAGATGTGGTGATGTGGTCACAGGCTTCCTGCTTGGATTGTGGTCAAAGCTTGTGAGCCTTCAGCGTTGCTCATTTCGAAACTTCTCCCGCCTTCCTTGGTCAACATGTTAATAGGCTCCATAATGATTCGTGAGAAACGTTGCGGATACTAAAACGCCTATTAGAAACCTTGCAGCAGCCAGGAAAACTTGTCCGAACCTCATGAACATTGTAAGGCGCCAACGACATGTGTGGGATAGATGCTTGTGCAACTCTTCGACAGGGAATAACAGTAGTCCCCGCGCAAGAGAACAATGTAACATGAAAAAGGATATTGACACCATACAAGTCACCTTCTCTCAGTTTCCCATACAATTTCACATCACCGTAATTTTCCAAAAGATGTAATTTTATAATGTAAATGTCAACTTTCAGTTTTGGTCTAAATCAGCGAGTATCATCTAAATATACTCACAATGAATTTGTGGTAAGAAAGGACGTAGTACTCACTTCAGGTGATCGCATGAACGAACTAGGAGGTCTTGCAGAGACCAAAGGGCATAACTCATCCCATCGTGACTAAATCCTTGTATTTGTTTCCTTGAAAGCGTTTTCCATTCATCCCCCGGCCGTGCGTATTCCTCCATTTTTGGTATCCACTCCACAGAACAAGTCTGGAAGAAATATCATACACACCATGAGACCTTCATGCCAATCTAACTCTTCCACATAACGCAGAACGCACTTTGGAATCTGCATATTTCTGATCTGGCTGAAGTTATGTGTTGTCACGCTCTCTAGAATCAAATACTACATCACGCCGAAGATAACCATTCGTTCTTTTGGCTACGAGCAAAGCTGACGGCACAAGGACTCCATACTTTCACGAACATGGAACCCGAACATATCTTGACATTTGTCTCTCAATCTCTGCTTCATTGAGTGTTGCATCTATAGAGCAGGCTGTGTGGAGAGTGTGCCTGGAATCAATCAATCATGCTGTATTACCGCCTCAAAGAGTAATCGCCTTAGAAACTCATCTGAGACACATTTGAAACTCATCCACAGACTCAAGTAAACGTTATGTAGAGGTGGCGGTGATTTGGAGTTAGTAACAAGCTTATGTTTTGACAACAAAGATATCCTTTCTTTCAGCATTCAAGTTCTATAACGAATATCTTTAGAGTTAAGGAGCAAGGATTACCTTTGTCTTGTTTGTTGGAATACCACTTGGTTTCGTGGCTCTTGGTGCTTGTCGATGCAACTTTGTATTCTTCCCATCAATGGAAACCGATATTGTCCGTATAGCACATTGACTCCATCATGAATCCACCTTCTATCATAACTGCCTATGGTCGTCAAGATAGGAGATTGACATTACACTCGATTGGCATAGAGATATCACACTCCAACTTGAATCTGTTGTACCGGACCTATGGGTGAAGAGGGACAGAAATTGTCGTGAACATGCAAGCCATCGTTGAGTCATCTACGCCAAGCTCAACTGTGGTTGGACGTTGTGTCGTTGTTTCAAGATTCAACTGTGGTCCCAATTGCTTGAGACTCACACATTGTAGTGCTATGATATCGGCACTCTCATACAATGATTACATACAGACCCTTATCTTTGGGACAGTGCATAGTGCGGAATAGTTTGCTCCCTCTGAGATGTCCTTTCCCCACATTAGAGTGCAAGATTCGCTTATAACAAGCAGTTTCGAAGCGCTCGCTCTTTGTGAAACAATCAATTCTGACTCAAGTTGTCATTGGGAAAAGTCTTCTTGAATGGTTTTTTGTCGCAGAATCGTCAGCTTCTGAAATTCTTGGATTGTCAAAGCTTTCTGTTCGACACGAATCGCTGTTAGATGACCCGCTGACGAATTGAAGCACTTTCGTACTATCCTTCATCATCAGGATTTTCTTGAGTAGTGGACGATGGAATCCTCCTTCAAATGTTGGGACAGTTGGAATACCAGAAATAGTTCCGAGGGATTGAAGTCCCCTTAAAGTAGTGGCTCATCGGTTGAGTGTATGCAAGAATTCGTTCTATCTTTTCTGCTTGTGACACAATCCTCAAAATCAAACATAAGTGTGCTGAAGCATGAAGAAGTGTGCATAGTCAAGTATAGATCTACACGTATGCTTTCAAACCTCGTTGAAGAGACGTGCCATCGTTTGTGCTTCTTTTCTTAGCAATGCGTCTACTAAAGAAGAGTGAGTCTGTTCACATTCAGTTTGGCAAGTATTCACGAACATGATTTGTGCGTTAGATCAAAGAAACAATTGAGGTAGGTTTTGTTGATCGAAAATCGCCTAGGAACAGACACTGTGTATGATTCCTCGCTTCAATGTTTCCTAAGAACATATAGGGTATTGTGCTTATTGGATGGGTAAGAGCTTGCCATGTCGATACTCTAAGGATGGCATGCTGTCGTCAAACTCTTACGAATTCTACCCTCGCAACTAGTAACATCATCATAGTCCTGTAAAAAACAAGTACACAGATCTGAGTTGTCCTTACCCATTGTTGTACCTTGTTCAGGCTCAAAGTTACCATAATAATTAGGATAGTCTGTAATTATTAGGATTCTTGAGATCATCATGACGATAGGTGATCCGCTCCTTTTCATCCTCATCGTGAACCTCTTGAATTGACGTAATGACCCCTGAATTTTGGTTTTTCTACACATGGTTTTGCCATGGCATCAAGTCCTGCGCTCTTTCAATATGTTACCTTTCTTTGATTGATTATCAGATCGTGTTGCACGGATTTGAACGCGTTCAGTCATACTAGCAATAGGCTTGGCAATCTCATGCCAACTGTTGCTTCCATGATAAAAAAATTCTGGTTGAAATTTGGCTCAAAATCGAAGACTCCCGAAGAAATCGTTGTTTGCTCTTATGACCAAAATTGATGGAGTTTAAGGAAACATTCCTCACAAATCCAGAGAAACGGTTGTTTAAGTGTTTGATAGTGTTTGAGAATGAAAAAACTGTCGAAGTCTTGAAAAGACCGAAGGATTCTTACTCACAAGTGGAACCAGCCCCTAAAAAGACTACCCGACCTCAGTACTAGATCAAGTGAAGTTTCCGGACCTCAACCACAAAATCACAAGGTTTCTCTGAATTAACAAAGAGAAAGATATTTTTTTAAAACAAATATTCTGAATTTTAATTGAGAGAATTTAGACCTATTTATCGAGTCAAATTTAATATCTAAAACACAGTTAGATATTTATGTAAGAGATAGATGATCCAAAAATATCTCATCTACGATTATTCCTAAAAATGATCTAACCTAATTAACACGAAATATCTATCTAACCGATGCTATAATTATCTGGAAATATCCACATACAGTCTCTAACAAACCTAACTAACTAGATATTTATCTAATCTGAAAATTTAAGATATCTAACTAACAATGATATCCAATTCTAACCAACTAAAAATATCTTAACAAATAATAAACTAAAACTAATCCTAATCTATAATATTTCGGCACACTAACAGCTAGATAATTACAAAAATGTTTATCTTCAATTACTTTCAAAGCCGAGCTATATTTCTCTTTGGCACGAAATCTCTTTCCAGAATGTACCACTTGAAAGCAGATTATCCTGAATATTATTGTTATTGCAGATCAATAGTATAATTTTCCGAAAGCTAATGAACCTCAATCAACAAGCCCATTGCTTCATATTGGTACATGCTCTAAAAGGTGGCAAATTAGGGCATAACAGACCAACAAGTAATCGATTACGCTCAAGTGGTTACGTACTTCTTTCCTAATTTTGGGAGAACTGAGATCTATTCTTTCCGATCCTTATGAATGCTCGTAAACCAAAAACAAAAACATGCATTGATGATTTACTTGACCCATTTAGATGCCCAAGTACAAGTGTTTTTCTTTCCAAAAGGGTCTAGTAAATAAACAAATCTAAAGGAGTATTTTTTATTGATTGACATGTAAGAAAACCTTTATAGTAGGTATTAAGGTCTGATATAGGCCTTAAAATCTACGTATTAGAAGATTGAAGTTATACCTGGCTTCGGCATCAGAAAAATAGCAAAAGGCTTGTTATTTTCTCCCCTTATAAAAAGAGTCTTGAGCTATTAGTCTTGAATTAGATCCAGAAATTCTGTTGTTTTCTGTGGGCCTATTTGTGGCTTATTCTAGTTTTCTACTTAGGGAGTATTTTATAAGCTCTTATTTTTTGTGCAACCTAGCCAAATTTATTTTGAGTTTCCTCAAATTCATAAAAATTCTCGCCCTCCTGCCTGTGGGTGTAGTCGAACCTTCATCAACGAACCACGTAAATTCTGTGATGTTTGTTTTTGTCATCATTACTCCTTGAGGATGCCTGTTCAACTATTTTTACCTATCTATAACTTATTCTCGATAGAACTTATCTGATGATTGTTTTCTTGATCTGAACTTTTTTCTCTGTACTGAACTTAATTATTTACTCTAAATTTGTGAGAGTGAATAATTTATATAGTTTGCTTTTTTCAACTATAGCTTTTTTTCTAATCTGAATTTTTTTTCTTCTGAAAAATAAGTAAAAAATAAATTGGAATAGAACACTTTTTCTTTCTCGCAATCAGTTATAACTAACATACGAAATAATTCATATTTCGTGGAAGTGATTTCATTGTGCAACTACCTACAATAAATTGATTTAGTTTGCTTTGGTTGATAATGTTTGGAACTATTAAATTTGTAAGGAATTCTATTTCTTATTCTTTTAA
>SNQN01010323.1:0-22365 GCA_008642245.1 Bassia scoparia
TTGGAAGTGAATTTTTGTTTATGTTTATTGTATTGTGTGTTCGTCAGGTTTAATGTGTTCTAACATCAAATTCTTGATGATGAGCTGTGTTTTTGGGAGATTTTGGAAATGGCAAAAAATAAAAAATTAAAAATTAAAAAAAAATGATGGCAATTTCAGAATGTGGTTTACTGAAATTTCAGTAGTTTTCAGAGACTTGGCTTAATTGATACCATGCTTAATTCAGAATAGTTAGAAATGTTGATTAATTCAAAGTGTTAATTGAATTTTAGAATGAAAAGAAAACATACTTCAAATTCCAAAATATTGCAAATAATTGTTATTCAGAATATGTGATATTGGAAAGTGTAGATAACCTTGGGCATGTAATACCAATATTGCTATCTTGTATTTGAGGTATCATTTTGGATATGTGTTGTGAGCAATAAGATATTGATGAGCTCGCGAAATGATCACTTATTTCCCCATGTAGTAAGATGTCAATGAAATGGTATTACTTGACTTGTTGTTGAGTTACTTAAGTAGCTTCAATCTTTTAAAGATCGGAGGAAAGGAAGGCTATTTGGCGAACAAATGTCCATGATATTCTATGACAAGGTTTTGAGTTCTAAAAGCTATTAGCTTTCAAATTTAGGATTTTCTTCCTGGTTATTATTTGGGGTTTAATAGTGTGAGGCAACTGATTTCCACATCCCCAAACAAATCCGCACTCCATTTTTTAGTTAAATCGTACAAATTTATGACTTTTATGTGAGAGGAGGAGTGTGGATTTGGAGGGGTGAGGAGTGCGGATTTGGAGGGGCGAGGAGTGCGGAAATCACTTGCCCTTATAGTGTACTGTTGTCTGAGTCAAAGTTAAAAGTATATTTTCTCCAATTTCATTCAGTACTTGACTACTTGTTTTCTTAGAATGCGTTTGTAATCAATTTATTGTTTCTGTTGATTATTAATAATTCAGACTCTATTATGTCTTTTTTCTCAATACATGAAGTTTGTCTTTCTTTTTGGCCATTGTTGCTGATTCATATATGTCTTGGCAGAGGTGCAGAGGTCTTGAAACTTTTTGAAGGATTTGACTACTATCGTATACAAAAGTAAGCTCTCATTGGGTTCGTCGCCTTTTTTTTTTTTTTTCAATGTTGTCAGCATGATTTCCTTCGTTGTATGACATTTCTCTGTTCTTCCTAAAGAAACCAATAATTTATTTAAATTGCGATGTTATATTCAAAGTTGTGTATTCCGTCGTCTTCGAAAATGGGTTAGCTTCCCCTAAGCAAATGGAGTGGGATAATTAACATAGGATGGACTAATATGAATGAATGAAAATCATACAATTAAAGATTTTTTTCAGGTTTATTGCAATACATTGCCCTTAATGTCTTGAATTGTATCCACAACTTTTCATTATTGTCATCTGGAAAGCCTTGTTTTTGCATTCTCCTATCGACAATTTGTATCTAGTTTGCACCCATTTTGTATTTGGAACAGTCAGTTGATTCTTCTATTTCAAACGCCTCTGAGTCCTTGAGTTAAAACCTTGTTGTGCTTGTTACACCAGGCTATTGCTATTGCTATTGCTGTATAAAACTTTTATGTCAGTCTGCCTCGGTTGCTTAATACATTGTTGTGTGACATTGAAAGTCTTCAAAGCTATCATTGCTGCACACGACACACCTACATTGCTTGTGTATGGCATTGAATCTCTTAGGGACATGACAATGGCTGTAAATCCTGTAATTTATAATTTTTTCATATAGAATTTGATATATCTAAGTAGGTTGTCTTAAAAACTCTAGTTGTGTTGATACAATCTGCTACTGTATCTAGCGTGCATAGCAATGCTCCTGTATAAAAAGTTTTTTTTTTTTGTTTCTTATGGTATGATCAACGTAAAGCTTTTCCAGTCATACTAGACTAGTCCAATTAGGTGTGAGTCCATGAGTCTCAATAATATTAACTCTAGAATTTGTTCTCTCAAAAAAACACATGGCTGACAGTAGCATTTCATGAAAAACTTTGCACAGAAAGATATGGTAGGTGACAATTCGGACAATGATCAGAGATGCAAAATTAGAAGGCTAGAGATCACAGACAAAAGCAAGGGTTTTATAGAGCTGCTGCGTCAGCTGACAATATGTGACTCAGTTTCAGACAAGGATTTTGAGGATAGATTTCGTGAGCTTGCCTCTGTGGGTGATGACCATGTTATATGTGTAGTAGAAGATGGCGACACAGGGAAAATTATTGGTACCGGAAGTGTATTTATTGAGAAGAAATTCATTAGGAATTGTAGCAAGGCAGGCCATATCGAAGATGTGGTCGTGGATGCTAATGCACGAGGAATGCAGCTGGGGAAGAAAATCGTAGAGTTTCTCACAGAGCATGCACGAACAATGGGATGCTACAAGGTTATTCTTGATTGTTCTGCCGAGAACAAATTATTTTATGAGAAATGTGGATTCAAGCAAAAGGAAATTCAGATGGTCAAGTATTTCCCTTAATTCAGATGGAAGTATTTCCCTTATATTGTTCAATTCATATAAAAAAGGGAAGTTTGCCCCTTTGCAATTGTTTGACAATTATAATGGTTTTTTCAAATTTTGTAGAGTATTTCTAAAATTTTAACTAGCTAAACTACCTTTGGCATTCACTTGACAAATAGTGGCACATCTCAGGTTTCACCTGACATATCTACATATAGTATTCTCTTTTTTACTAGTGCTTTAACTTATTTACTAATGAGAGWTAATGGTCCAGTTCATAATGCTAAAGTTTAAATAGTTACCACCATGTCAAAGTTAATTTTGACCTACCTCATACTCCCTTCGTTCTTAAATGATCATGTCATAAGAAAATTTGACACTATTCACAAGTTAAGAGAATCTTTTATGTTGTCAATGTATAAGAAAAACATACGGAGTAGTTAAGTAAGATCTTGTTTGAGTCGTCATTTTTATTATATAACTTAATATATTTAACATAAAAATTATGCATTGACAAACGTGTAAAGTTGAATTGATTAGAACATTATGTGGAACGAAGGGAGTTGCATTTTCCTCTATTAATCATTGTTCAAAATGAGAGTTCTTCTGAACTTCATTCCAATTTACCACTACTACTTTTATTTTAATTTAATTATGTTTATTCATTGATGACGTTAATAAATTCAGTTCAACTGTCTAAGAGAGCAAGGCCTTAAAAAGGTTTACTAACCTAAAGAAAATTTAAAAATTTTAATAATTGTGTTCCTGTCTGTAAGTCCAAGGTCCATGAGTGCCCTAATTGGCATCCTGGCCTGGGCTACTTAYAATTGGAACCTCCTGCTGTGGTTTACTTCCGTCTCTGGCATTACTCCCTRTCAAATCTAGATTGTTATGCAGGGGTAACCTGACAAAATGTCGCAAAAATCAGATTAAATCAGCGCATAAATCGAACATCTGAATACTGCTTGAGGCACTATTTAAGGATCCAGAAGCTCTTTTAAATCTGAAATGTACAATTCGTCTGCTGCAAGAGTGCAACATCTTATTTAGCAAACAGAGCCTGCCACCTTTTCAGCACTGGAATGGCCTGAGATTGTATTTACCATACTGTACAGACTGATTCCATCCAAAATCAATGAACATTTACAAAGCCAGTAAGGCAACTACATATCTAGGACTCTGCCCTAACTTCTAACCAATCTCGACAAACAGTGGATCAAAAAGTTTTTCCTTCCTTTTTTCCTAGATACAAATGATTCAATTTCCATTACTCTACTACATTTCAGGGCTGGCAAAAAATAAGAAATTTACAGTTAGTAAGTGCTCCTCAGTCTGACTTCTCAAGTTCTTCAAATCTCCTCTCCCACTCCCGTCCTTCATAGTCCTGCTCATCTAGATCCTTTTCTGTGCTGTATATGATCTTATCCTTACCAATGACTGTTCTCTGTGCCATATCCCTGGCACTCAGAATCTGGGGAAAAAAAAAAAACTTTTTTAGCTTCTGAGAAGCGATGCTAACACAGCCACACAGGTTTAGAGGTGGAGCTACTGGTGGAGAAGTACAAAATATCAGAGTACAGTCAGGAAATTTTGAAATCGGAGCAGCAGAAATCCAAGTTAAAATGATTGCAAAATCACCCTCTCTCTMTATAAAATAACTCAAAAAACCCAAACTCCACCTCTTTAATTCAGTATAGTCAGGGGAAGCCATCATCTCTTTGATGGGTAATACCCAAATCTTCTTTTCAATACTTCATTTTCAATTGTTAGTTATTAATAATTCCCCTTTCTCTTTAGTGGAAAACTATAATTTGGTAATTACAGTTTGCTTAAAATTCATTCGGCGGGACATGAAATCTAAATGACCACATAAGTATTTTGACCCAAACGACTTTGCATTAGTGGATCTTAAGCCAATTTGTGCCAACTCACAGATAAGTTTTTTTTTTTTATTAAGGCTATTGTTTCAATACAATATATTTAATTCTAAGGTATTAGGTATTTGTGTTGGAATTTTAGATTTCTTAGGAAAGGTTTGCAAGTGTTGTTTGGCTATGTTTTCAAAAAAATAATAATAAAAGAATTACAAAATCATTTAGCTATCCTATTGCAAAATTCTATTTCCCAATACCCAGCTATCAGTCATTCAATTATTTTCCAAAATCTTAACCACTTAGAAAATTAGGGTTTAGTCTATAGCACTCCTAGACAAGGATAAGGATCTATCAGTTAATTGCAGAAAACTACCAAAATACCATTACTTGAGATAACAAAACAAGATCATATATAGCATAGACGATTAGAAGATAGAGATTAGTCATGAACCGAGTCAACTGACTCATTCTAAATGAACTATTCAGCAAAGTTATCTAGAACGGAAGCATTTATTACAGAATATGAGCTTCTGCACTGAAGGATGTACCTTGCGCCTTAGTGAAAGATCTGGTGATTCAAGAGCCTGAGCTCTTGCTATTCTCGCTTGATTCCTTGCACTTATTTCAGAGTTTTTCTTAGAAACGAAAAGCCATCGCACCAATGGTATTGCAAAGAAAGAACCAGCATAAACCTGCAATATTACTTTAATTTCATACAGATACTTCCAAAAACTCAAAAAGACTCAAATTATGCAACATTCCACTCGAGCAAATCTACAGCATCGGCATAGATAAGACTAAGATCAATATCCCAAAATTATCTCCAACGTAGAACTATGAATATGTCCAACAAAAATTCTAGTGGAAAACTAAGTCACCATTTTCAAATTTCTTCTGAAGTAAATTATTATTACTGTACAAAATAACTATGGCTACTARCAAGTAATGGACAAAATCAAGACAGACCTGCAGTAGGGGGAAAATTGATGAAACAAATGCGAGGAATCCACTTTGTTTTACAGGCACGTCCCTTAAAAATAAAATAATATAAAAATTAGATGTTAGAAGATGTATAACAATAGAAAGAGGGAGATATGCAGTTCAATAAATCAATAGTGCCATACTTTAAAATGGTAGAAAGAACAATCACTCCAAACAAATTTAGCCCACCGAGTCCAATGACCAATGCTCTCTCCGCAGGTTTGGTATTACTGCAAGTAGCCAAAAAGCCCAAAATTATAAACTCAAACGGACTGCTTCAAAAATGAGACACCAGGCTCAAAATTCTCCAGTATGTACCTGAATTGCCACTTATTCTCTTTAAAGAACTTTGAAATTCCATCCCAATCAGACCACCATTTACCAACATACTCTTTCTCCCAGTCCTTGCGAGGAAGCAGTTCGCTGAAGTGATGGAAATCTTACAAAATATTTCCCTGCACCAAACAAAAATGTTGCAAAAGTTGGTACATATTCAAGTCAAATCAACACCCCATAAAATTAATGTACCCCCCAACTAGGGTTGGCTACCCAGGGAAAAAGAGTTTTAAACAACCTCTTTCTACAACTACAACAAGGATCTTCTATTCAGAGTCGTAAACAGATTGTTTCTATTAACCCTTAATCCAAAAGCTGTCTATATATTTTTACAAAATTTGTAAGCTAATATTATAAAGAACAGTTCTGTTAGACATTTGCTTTAATTGATAGTAACCCAAACATAAAGAAATTACATATTTGAGACAGAAATTGATCAATGTAAATGTTAGAAAACTCTAAGACAACCTGATGACCAGAATACCAGATACAAAAAATTTATTCAAATTTAACCAAGAAGAAGAGCATAACATAGTAAAGTCATACATTGAGGGTAAATATTGCAGATGACAAAAAGGAAAACATTTCTTAGAAGATCAGCTTAAACACATACTGCAGCTGCAATGAAACAACACACTCCACCTGATTTATTTCACTTATGAATGGCTAGATCCGAAGGGTAGTAAGGAACCCAAACATAAAGATCCCAAGGGTAGTTACTGGACTGAGTTAATTGTTCAATTGGACAAAAAAAAAAAAAAAAAGGCAATTGAGGTACATTAAAAGTTAGCTATGTTGTAGGTTTGTAGCAGAGAAGAGGATACATAGGGTGAGGATTGGCTAAAAACCACAAGTTTGGTGAAAACTGTGAAAATTGGAGAAAAGGGGTACATTTTAGGTTTAAAGAGGAACATACTAAAATAAAAGGGGTACTTGTGGTTTTCAGGCAAAATTTGTCAGTATTTACTAAAAAGCCATTAATGAAATGCGGGTACCCCTTATGCACTCTAATGTACCCCTTTTTGTTTGGTTTTCACGTGAARACAATACATTCTCCAAGCCAACCAGAGTATCATACAATACAGAATGGTCATATCCCGGTGCAGAATCAAGTTCTATAGAGTAAATGGTTGGCCCAGGTAGACTCTGAGTACGAAGACAGCATAGTTGTGCCAAAGATTCCCCATGCTGTCCCCACTTCACTCAAAGAATACGATTCACCAATTGGGAGGCAAGACTTATCAAAGGTTAAAGGCGAGATACTAAATGGGTTGAGTAGGATGTCATGCACCAACCTAAGCCTAAGATTAAGTTTACTTTATGTGCGGAGGAACAAGAACAAGAAGGATGGCATAAGAGATGATAACGAGGAGGGTAATTCTGGAAACCCGTAGTTGTTGAGTTGGACTTAATTGAGTGGAAGCAATAAGAGTGGCTAGTGCTATAAATACTGATTCACATATGTAGAGTAGGTCATTCAGAAAAGTGAGGATTCTCTTGTAATATATATTTTGTAAGCAACTAAGCATAAGAGTGACGTATCAGTCTTTATTGTACTATTGCTTGACAGTCAATCAAAGTTTACAGCTTTCCCTCTCATTTAGTGTATTTCAGTGTTGTACTGTTATTTGCATTTATCAGATCCTAGGCTATTACATAGGAATGAGATGAAAGCCAAGTGCTTGCAGTGGCAAGGAAATGCTCTGTATAATGTTCTRGTAGAAGCTGATAGTTCACGAAGTATGCCTACTTTTCCAGTTAAGCTGTTCACAACAAAATAATTCAGCTGTATGGAACTATGGATTTCACCTTTATATAGGGTCAAATTGAGATGAAGTGTTTGTTAGCCTATATTATGGAAACTGTTCAAAATAAACAGGCCTATTTGAAGTATCCTGCAGCATACTGTCCTCAATCTGATCAGAAAACAGAAGTAATGACAATGGTTAAAGTGGTATACTTATATGTTGTACAACACCAGTCCACATGCCCTCACCCAGTACACTCACTTCCAGGCTTTGTATGGCAGACATTCCCCCTTGTCTGGCTCGTTATGTGGTTTGAAGGAATGTCTCTACAGGACCGTCCGATAGAGAGATATGTTGTATTAGATGACCACAAGGCTTGTTGTCAAAAGCTCAGCACATAATGAAGTTCCAAGAGGACACAAAATGGAGAAAGCTCTTTTAAAGTTGGAGAAGCAAAATATCTACTATAGGCATACCAACAAGACACCAACACTACCAACTATCTTTGACTAAAAGGCAACGTAACAAGTTATACCCATATATTTTAGCTCTTTTTAGGCGATGCAGATAGTTGCTATAGTGGCTTTTAAATGTATGCTCCCTCTCAATTTCAAATCCATCCTGTCGTCCCTGTTGTCAGCTCTATGGTGGTCTGCCTTACTCCTCTCTATTTTCTAACAGGTATCTGCAGATACGGCTTTTGAAGAGGTGCCTGCTCGAATAGTACTAGGAAAGAGAATTGATATCCATATACAACTATAAAAACAATTCAATAGAAGTTTTGATCCAAATGGAAAACCTTCCGGCTTGGATGACTTCAATACCCTCAACCTCAAGCTTCCCACTTTCCACCTGAGGAAAAAATCGGCAAAAATTGCAAGGATCCCTGCTAAGAAATCATCATAATTCACTTATGCTAGAAGAGGACCAAAGGGCAGTGCCAACTAAGGGGATTGCTCAGCAAAATATAGTCACGGGGAGGGACAAATATTTGGAAATTTGTTAGCAAATAGCTAAAGATAGAAGAGCCAACCCACACGCATATGTGGAAGTTGATTGATCACCTTTATCAGGCAACCCAACCATATCTTATTGTTTAGTGTCTTCCGTATGCACCAAAATTATATCTTCATTGCAACACTTTATTTACCAAATTTACTGTAAAATACATGGTGAATGAAATTTCACTTACATCAAGAAGCTTGATGACCAAATCTTGACAATAGTAAATATTATACAACATTGCTATCTTGGGTATCTTCAAAATATTTAGCATTTATCCAGCTTTACGATTATTGACATTTCTCTACTTCAACTTTGAAGATGTGAAATGCAGTATGCATGCAAGCATAAGTCCCAAACTATTAGAACATAATGTGAACCACCTCGGCACCTAAAAAAGTGACTGTGTAGAGTTCTAGAGCCCCAATAAAAGCCTTAAAAACCCAACAAATAAAGACACTTGAATGATTTGATAACRAATAAACAGCATCAGAGCAATAATGTTGAGTACTTGAAAGTTGAAACATATTGCACAACAAAATGTCAAACAACAAAACATAGAGRTAGTATACAGCAATACAAATATAACTTCTACCAGACTTGTAACTGTAAATTAAACCAACCTCAGCATCGACTTCAGGCTGACCATCAAACCGAAGAAGCACAGGTAATATATACGAGTCATCTCTCTGGAATTAAAAAAAGAAAACAAAAAAAACAGGGATGATAGCTTAATAATCCACAATGTGGTAAACAGCAGAATGTAAGATAGCAAATTCACGATGACTCAATGAGGCTCGTAAAATACAATATAAGCGTATAAAGCGCTGAGGAATCTCAAGGAAAAACCCAAAACAGCCCAAAAAGTTGGGCATGTTAAGCATAATGGTTCTTTCTTCTAACAGAAGCTACACGCCCAAACCTTCATTTTCACCTGATTCCTTCTTTACCTTTCTACTCTTAACAGAAGCAAGCGCCAAGCATAGCTTAAAGTCTTAAACAGCAAAGCTAGCAAAAACTATTTTAAAAAATTACCAGTCTTCCACCTTGATCTCTTCCATAATCTACTATAAATTTTATCAATTTCCCTACTCTAACGGAATAACATTGCTAGAAGTATGCAATTTATGTTCAGACRACGATTATATATACTTTAGCTCCAGTGCTTTCAAAAGCAGTTGCTGAATTTGCAACATGGGGCCATATTGATGAGAATGGTAGAGCGAGGATAGAAGGATAGTATTTACATAATTTGGTATAACAAAACTAAACCTAATAACATAACCCTGGATTTTCGAAGATAAGAAAAGCAGTTTATGACCAGGCTGTAAATCCTTTAGTCAAGCTACTGGAAATTATCGATTCATCTAAAGTAATACAGTTGCAAAAAAAAGGGAAGTTTGTTTACTTTTTTGCATCACAAACCATATTCTCCCAATAATTTAATGATTTCTCTTTCTAATGAGAACTGCTTTCATATAAAACAAGGTATTTTAAACACAATGCATACCAAGGGATAACAGCCTACTGCAAGTACTATTAATGCCAGCATATCAGCAAATTAATACTGGTTAATTAAAGGCTTACCTCTTCTTCTGTACGCACATCCAGATATGGTGCAAGTTCTTCAGCTGTTATTACGCCACCATTTGACACTATATACTGCCCTATCTGAGAAATTGAAATAGTGATTTTAACACAGTAACAAGATGGTCACAAAGACTTGTTTTCTGCTGAATGCAACAGTAGAACAATATAAGAAGGGGAACTGAGAAATAACGGAACTAACTACATACAGATCAAAAACCAATATGCTATTTCTGGCTACAGACCGAGAAACTTATAAATGAAGCACCAAGAAGATCTAAAAGTTCACCCGCTAAACTATATGCTATATGACCATAATGACAGATTAGATATGGAGGGAAAGTAATATATCTGTAGAGGAAATTAAAAAGGAGATGTATAGAATGATAATACTCTCTCCATGCCTCTAAATCATTTACATTTGATAATTTGACCCGATAATTTGACACTATTCAGAGTGGTGAAGAGTCTCTACAATGTATAAGAAAATACATAATCAAATATGGCCTGGATTGATTTATCTCAATGATTATATCAAACTTCCATAATTTTACTAATATGTAACTAAATACATTTAATCATTTATCACGTGAGTTGCGGCTGTTGCGCATTGGCTAATGTGTACAKTGTAAAGAATTTAGTGGTTCTGAGGGAGTTAAAAAAAATAAGATCAAATCCTTTATCCCAAAAGATGCAGGCAGCTGCATGAACATGTGTTAAGTCTGCCTCGATTTCTTAAATTCTGACAAGCCCAACTTTTTAACTTCCTAACTTGAGCATCATTTACATGCCCAAAATAACAAGGTCGATGTTTGTATAGTAATGTTAATGAAAACAATATTCCCATCCTCTACAATGTAACACTTAGGCCTAGAACATCCGACCTCCATCACTTTGTCTTGTCAAGTCTTCATCATTCACCATTGCCTCTTCAATCAACCTAAAGAGAATGACCTCTTTCTTTGTTAGACCAGTATAMAACCACCACTTTGTACATACTATAAAACAATGTTTGGATAGAAGAAAATGGAGGGGAAAGGGGAAAAAAAGAGAAAAGAAAGGCAATGGGGTAATTTCACTTGTTTTGGTAAAGAGTTGGGGGGAAGGAAGGGGAGGGAGAGATAGGAATCCATTTTTCATCCTTCTTCAATATGCACCATCCCTCCTAAATTGGAGAGATTTGGAGAGAAAATGAATCTCTTGACCATTTGAACCCCTAATTTAAGGTATGAAAGAAGTGCATTTATTACCTATTCGYTTTCTATCGCTTCTTGCCTCTTTCTCAAATGGTGTTTTTATTGTAGTTGCCCCTTGTGATGGTTGATGGTTGGTTGTTTTTATGGAAGTTGTTTCTCTATCAATACAAGAAGCTTTTGGTAGTTGTGAATGAAATGGTGGTCTGACATCTATTATATTAAAAAGAAGTGTCATGGCTTAAAATCACTCCAATTTCTCAATCCTGTAATTATATGCATTTTCACCCTCATCTCTTCACCAGAATCATTCCCTCACAAACTTACTTTCACTAAATTTTAAAAACTTATTTTTAGGAGTTGGTTAGGCAAAAAAAAATAACTTTCCAGTATTCAATTCCACGCTTACCAAAATTATGAAAAGTAAAAAAATTAAAATTACCTAATCGGCTAATCCATAGATATCAACTATCCTTCCACCTTTACTCTTATATTTAATTATTTATGTTTAATTTGGATTATTAACAC
Source organism: Bassia scoparia (assembly GCA_008642245.1). Classification (NCBI taxonomy): domain Eukaryota; kingdom Viridiplantae; phylum Streptophyta; class Magnoliopsida; order Caryophyllales; family Amaranthaceae; genus Bassia; species Bassia scoparia. The sequence goes on from SNQN01010323.1 coordinate 11,733, forward strand.
TTAATTCTATTGTCYAAATTGTATCAAATTTTTTTAAAGTGTATAATATCACGATCTTAGCTTATAATACAAAATACATTAGCTTATAATATAGTCATTTTATAGCTTATCTGTTCTTATGCTTTAATTGCTTTGTTTTATATATATCCCGTGCAACGGGTAAACTCYAGAAGTCAATTAATAAGGTGATACGGTAAAAGGTTATGAAAATGGTTGGTGAGTAGGTGGGACAATCAGCATTTGGATCGATGGTTATGATGATAGCAGGACAATGGTGATTGAGTAGTGTCCAAGGAGATGGTGGATTTCTTAATTCTTCCAAACCAAATGTTCGTGTATTGAACAAGAGAATTACATTTAGTACAAGCTATATGGACAGAGAACACTACGACACAGATGTTAACTGTATAAACGTACCACACAATGGCACTAACAAAAATGTGAACTTGAGATCTCTCACCACATATGACACCAAATTGACAACTAACCTTSTGCATTAAGTCTTCTGTATCATAAATTACAAACTGGCACCTTATAGTTTGCTTATTTTATTGTAACCCATAAAAATGGTAGGTAAGCTTCTTTGTATGCATGTTACAAAAGAATTAGATAATGTACTTAAGAAATGGAACAGCATGTTTCTTTTAAAGAGACGATAAGGAAAAGGATTGGGAGAAAAAAAAATGGTCTAATCAAACAAGGACTGGTACCAGCCACGCAACCAGGAGCATAGCGAACACGGCATAAAACACAGAAAGCAACRGAAAGCTAAGGGTAGTGCTCGGTTATTACCAGCTTCCATCGCTCTTCTTCAATTCCTTGATTTGGATCACCATCACCAAAGACAAATGAGAAAACCTGCATAGCATTTATGTGAAATAAAATATAAGCTCAAATTTCCCAGGATGAAAAAGCAGTCAAGCAGCATCTAAGTAATATTCTCACTCACAGACTCGATGAAATTCATGCCTTCACTATTCTCTCGTTTCCGTGGTCTCCTATAATAATCTCTATCCCAGTACCTAAAAAATATGGCAAAACAACCTAGTAAATTTCATGGACAACTTAGCCATATCTCTGAAATTTTCAAGTAGCWATAAGTTGATGGCAAAAGAGGAGTGCAAAATATTTTGTATAAAAGCTAAAGCTTAAAGTAAGAACTGCAAGCCTTGATCCAAAGATAGTCTTGTAGCACAGTGGAAAGTCAGCACATKAAAGTCTTACCACAACAAATCTATTGGATTAACATAGAAATTGAGGTTTGAACCGAATGATCTGCCTCCTCGCCTTCTACGGCTGTCATCACTGTCACTGTCATCAACAGTGTCACTGTCAGCACGAATGTRGCCAAATTCTAGAGAGTCCATCAAATTGAGAAGCTGGTACAAGATTTAGGGATTAAGAGGAAATGACAGTGAAGTTATGGCATGGAATGAAATACATACCTACCGCTTGAGGCAGCTACTATGATTGCTGTGAAGACGATAACAATTGAAGCAATTAATGTAGTCCCAAAAGAAACCCTTATTAAGTACTCAGCTGTAGACTGCCAAAAGGTATTAGAAGTGTTGACAAAACAAAAGATCAGACAAACAACATTAATTGATTGACTATTTAATATTTATAAGACAACTACGCCAATACCTTTGTCTTTTCAACCCAGGGTTCAATTTTCATCCTGAAAGATTTACCCACAAGCCTAGAACGGTAATCCTTAGGGAAAACATACAAAACATCACCTTCATCTGAGACCTGTTAAACAATTGAAACCGTAACTCCAAGTATCAAGAACTATAAAAGCATAACTTCAGGAAGATAAGCATAGAACTTGAAATTACTAATACTATCAAAACGCAGATGTAGGTAGGCGAAAAAAAACATATCTTGAAATTGATTTCTATCAGCCAATTGCCTACCGCCAATTGAAGTCCTTAAATCACTTATACCAAGATAGATTAAGCACCACAGATATGCATAGGTAACTAAGGATTTGAAAAGACAATATATTCTGCATCAAGTGCATTACATCTGTGCTCTTGTAACAAAGGGTGGAAATATATCCTTTGCATTAAATAACTAGTCTACAACACAGTGATGTAAAGTGAAACCATATTGAAATATAAGCCACTCACTGACACACCCATTTTGAAACATAAACTGTGAATTTTGTTGGTCAAAAAGCAAACACGCACACTGGTGCCCTAGTTGCATAGTGCCTTGATGAAGTGATTTACCACTTAATTGATTAGAATCCATTAGATAACTTGACCATATCATTCTAGTGAGCAGAAATTCGTCCTAGATGTGTATAAGAGACAGCACGCACACTGGTGCCCTAGTTGCATAGTGCCTTGATGAAGTGATTTACCACTTAATTGATTAGAATCCATTAGATAACTTGACCATATCATTCTAGTGAGCAGAAATTCGTCCTATCTATCATACATACTGCCTTGTGTCGTGGCAAGTACCACCGACACAGTGGTTAAACGGAAATTCGGAAACACTTTAACATTTCTCCCATCAAACTAAAACCAGTTACATTCAGTTCCTACATTCCCAACAAGCCTACTGCAACTGTGTGCTGTTTCCACCTCATGTTACATTGTACAACTTAACCCCAGGGACATGGGAACTGCCGAGGAAATTTCAGTAGCATTACATACTGCCTTGTGTCGTGGCAAGTGTATCACCGGCACAGTGGTTAAACGGAAATTCGGAAACACTTTAACATTTCTCCCATCAAACTAAAACCAGTTACATTCAGTTCCTACGTTCCGAACAAGCCTACTGCAACTTGTACAACTTAACCCCAGGGACATGGGAACTGCCGAGAAAATTTCAGTAGCATTATCATATTCAAGGAAAGTTAAAGGCTAATTTATCTATGAATTCCTTCATATTTTCCACCTAAATATATAAATATATGCACCTCATTCTCATTGTCCCCAAAATTCCTACAAAAACAAACTCAATCATAATCAATAATACTAACACCAGTTACAATTAATTACCCGCATTTCAAAACATGACCTATGACATCCATTCAAATTAATAATCAGACCTCTAACCAAGAAACATAAAACAGATTAATAGTCCTACCAAAGAAGCACAAAATCTAACAAAAACAAATTGAAATACAAATACCTCTAAAAAACCATCAGTATCAGCAGCAAGTGCTTGCAACGCTTTTTGAGCTTCAATCAACGTAATCCCAGCTTTACCAGCAACATCCCCAATCGTAACCCTGCCACCACAAGAATCAATGGCGTCCATACTCCGCTTTCGGACATCCTTCGAAAGCTTATCGCTCTCGACGATTTTTCCCGGCGTAAAATTCGACGCAACGTCGAGGCTATCACTACTAGTACTGCTCGCTCTGACAACCCTAACCCTAGAATTTTTCCCCAATTTGATTGACGAACTGGGAGGAAATGCCAGAGGGAAGTAGAGCTGGTGATGATGRTGGTGGTGGAATTTAGGGAAGTTTTTAGAGAGAGAAAAATGGCGGGATTTGGGAGTTGAAGAGAGACAAATTGAAATCATTGATGTCATTAGAATTGAATTGAATTGAATTAGAGTGGAATTGAATTGAATTGAATTGGGGGGTTTGTGAATGTTATTTTGAAGGTTAGAAGAATTATTCAAAGTGATGTTATGTTATCATGTTGAGATTGATAAGAGTTTGATGAAGGTGAGTGTCTAAGTGTGAGTGGCTCACAAAGAGAAGAGTAGCTTCGAATTATTTAATGATTGAATCATTTGCTCTATACCATCTGCTCTATAGTCTATAGGTTGCAAAAATAAACCCAACTCAAAATCATCAACCAAAATCGACCATGAAATAATACGAAAAAGTCTTGTTTCTATACAATCGTGGGATAACAAGGTTACGCACAATTTTTGGTGTGTTTCTATTTGACGATCGTAGTTTTGATGATGGAAAATTTTATTTAATTCAATTTGTTTTGTATTTGATATACTTCGTATTTGATTACTTTCGTAGATGTCATATGACTCTTATATTAATGAATTGATTTTTCTCTAAAAAAAAAAAATCTTCATAAGCTGTATTTTTTTGTGGGTGGGGCCGGGATCTTTATCAAGCTGTAAGAAAATTTTGGTGTATCTTTGATTATTGGATATTATCTCAAGATATATTATGGTGCAAGTAAATTAAAATAATTGATTTGCACTCAACTTGTGCAATATAATGTCATCAGTAAAACATAGCTTGGAAAACAAATGAATATTAATTACGAGTAGTAAGGATTTGGAGAAATGTAACTTGAGACTCTAGAGAGATGGTACAGTTACACTAAGTGTAACTTGATCCCACTTACACAAATGTTATTAGTCAATCACTAGTAGCTGAAATTTTATTTTAGAAGGGAATGTGATTGTATTTTGGAGGGAAAATATTAGTGGTTTGTGGGGAAATTTCCCTCCATTTTGCATCAATTAATCTTACCTCCAATTGTAATATTAATTGTTTTGGTTAAATTAATTATATTAGTTTAATAAAATTGCAAAGTTTATTAGTTTTTTCTTTAACATAAACTTAATTTCCGAYGACCTTTTTCGTGTGAATGTTTTTCCGTTGTTTTTTTCAGGCGACTCTCCTCCGYCGAGCATTTTCCGTCCTTATTCAGGCAGCTCCCCTCCAASAMCGTTAGAGTGACAACCACTTCGGTAATAAGTAGTTGTAGAAATGAAATGCAATTTCATTTTAAGTTAATTGCTTATGGAGATGTTTTATTTTAAATTAATTGCAATTTTATTTTGTCTTTTATGTTTGTATGAATTATTTCAATAGGTTAAGCTCTTAATGATTATGTAAACCAAAATTTTATATTAATTTCAAGAAATATTTTGGGTGTTCTTTTGCATGTTGATAAATTTTAGTAGCAATCAATRGTTTTGCTAAAAAAAATTAGTGGCATAGAAATTCAGTTTYTATTATCTAGTTTTTCACTATTTTGATAATCATTGATATGTTATGCAGTGTTGTTGTTATTTTATGGGTTTGAATCATATTAATGGTGTGGTATTAACGAAGCTTGTGGTGGCGACATTAAACACCATAGGTCATCTTTGACAATAGGTTGAGGTATRTACGTTGTAGAAAATGAAAAGTGTATAAAAATATTTCGACTTAAAAGATCAYATTTAAACTAAAAGGATCAAATTGTATTTATGAGTACATTTGGTTATCTAAAGTTTTGTAAAAACTTAGTTTATTGGTTTAATTTTTAGGATCATTTATCTAATTTAGAGGATTAGTGTTCACTACAATTGATTAGTTTTTAGGATCATTTATCTAATATAGAGGATTAGTGTTCAATACAATTGATGAAAGTCGTTATATGTTTGCAGCTTATATGGAAGAAAGTGGCGGAATTCAAGGCAACGCTATTGCTCTAGAAAATAATTTCAAGTCACAGCGAGAGTACRACATTGACTTTTGGTCTGAATAAGACATATAGCTGAATGYCTTTTGGTCTGACGCAAGGAGTAGATAATGTTCAATGAATTTTTAGTTTATTTCCTAATTTGACAATTTAAYCAAGTGGTGTTACAATTTGGTTCTATTTTGTATCCTAATTTGACAATTTAGCCAAGTGATGTTACGTTTTAGTTCTATTTTGAAGTTTATGTTTATTGTTAGTTGTTTACAGTCTCAATTTACGACTTCAATCCACTTCAATTTTATTGTCTATGATTTCGAATAATTGATTTRATCCTCGTAAAACCTRTTTTATTTGTACCTTTTCTATTTATTGATGGCTAAACTTTTTTAATCCTACTTCCTACTTACTATAAAAGTTTTTCCACTTAAATGGTTTCGGCATTCTTTGAAGTCTCTTTGCAAAGTGGACAATAATAGTAATTCTTTATTATCTCTATGACGTCAATTGTATTTTAATGTTATCATTCTCTTAACTTGAAGACTTACCAAAATAATAATATACTAATGCTTCTTCCACAAATATACTAGACATACATGTGTACTYGTACRAATTCCGGAAAATACTTAAGTTTCATATTACTCRTTTTTGTTAAATTCCACAAATTGTGATTCTTATGTATTGAACGTCATCCTTCGTTAACTAATTAAATTAAAGCACTACATAATTGTTAGCTGTATAGCTTACAAACCATATCTCGTAGCTGTGTTCCTAGGGGATCAATAAAGAAAACATGGCTTCTTGAGCCCCATGACTACATTAAATATTCATACAAAGGTCGGAAGTTTTTAACTCAAACATAAGAAAAATATGACAAAAGGGGTTATGACTATTTTGATATAAGGGTCATTTAACTACGAGGATCATTTGGTATTAAGTAAGACATGTGTTTATATAAACATTGATGCAAGTTTGCTAGAGTCTCAAAAACAGTACAATACGTCATAAATTAAATGTTCTTTTATTCATTCAAAGAAATTCATGACCCTCTTTTATTTTATTTTATCATCCTCTAATTTGATTAATGATCATAATTATTTAAACCTTTTAGGGTGTCTCAATATATATTCTTGTATACGGCAAAATACAATTAGTAATGATGATAGAAATTTTAAACAATAGGAAACACTTTCAGAAAATAAAATACCCCCTTAGCCAAAGTTAATAGAAGAACAACCTTTCCGAGCGTAAAATTTGAGTGCAAAATGATATAAAACCGGAAATAATATTTGAATACAAACTATGAATCACAAACTACAACCTAAGAAAGTTACAAATATAACAATAATATATTTACTAATTATAGTATATTTAACAAAATTTATTTTATTATATTACAAATCTTTGTTCATTAATGAAGTGTTTCTTTCCACAAGTCAACGTTGTGAAAAATAAATTAAAAGGAGATAATAGTATTTTGCAATCATGTAACATTTTGTTTTAATGGAGTCGRGGTAAAAAAAAGTTTATTTTTCCTCCAAAAGTAAGAAATTAAATYARGCTATAATTATTAATTATGGAGTGGTTAGTAGTTAATTATTGTTTTYATTCAATTCTTGTAGTTGTATGTGGAAAATTGGTGAGAAAMTTATTACAAACGCATGATTATTCATATTCACAAGCAAAGAGGCAAAGCATTAATTAGTGTTATACTAGTTTTCCTTGAACAAGTAATGTCTATTTACGTCCTCAAAATGTATTTTTTTACTTCCTACAACAATTTTTTTGATCCTCAAAATAAAACAGTGTCTTTTTTTTCCTTTCCTCTTAAACTTTGGGACTATGACTCTGTCTTTTACAACTTTCATTTCGAAGAACAAATGAAATAAAGATCCACTTTCATAACAATAATTAATACCACTACCCAAATCGGCAAACGAATAAACATACCTGTTTGAATTTCAAATTTTAAATTAGGACCATTTTACACTAAGTGTACTACCCTTTCTCTGTACTCTATGTGTCAACTTGAATGTGATATGATGATAAAATACTACAATATAATTTGCATGTGTTGATTTGAAGAAAAAAAATACAATACACCTCTTGTATCAAATTATTCAATGTAAAATCATTACATTCTATTTTGATATGGATGGATTAATTATAAATAGAATCATAAATGTGACAAAAAACGGAAAATGGGTTGGTTTATCCATTGAGTTAAATACCCCACTCTTATAAAGAGTAATGAAGAAGTCGACTAAGTTAATCCACTCACTTTTTTATATTTTTAATGTCTTTATAGTAATGGGTTAAATTATCCACCGTAAGAATAGTAATGCTGAAAAAAACCTTATATAATGACTCAAATTTTAACTTGTATTTGAAGAAGTACAAATTAATGAAATTTCCTATAACCTATGAATTTGGGTTATTTTACTCCATATAATCCAGTGTTATTTGTCCTCATATACCCCTAACTCAAGATTTCTGCCTCACCCCTCTTATTGCGAAAAGCAAACGTGTAAAACTTTTACCCTTTTCCTCTTTTCATTTATCCCTTGTCTATTTCTCTCCCTCCTTTGAGCTCTTACAATCTCTTCCCTCCTTTCTTCTTCTTATGTATGCCTCCTCCCCTCGCTTCATCACTTGAAAAAAAGGTCCAAATTGTCGACTACTAAAAAATTAATATTTCGTAATTAATGAATTAAATTTAAATTCGCCAAAAACTAATTAAGGAAAATAAATAACACGAAGTTAGGCCGAACCCATTACAAGCAGTTTGTTAAAACCTTTATTACAGAAGCAAGGCATAAATCTATCAAAGCACAATAATCTAAACTAAACGTCTTTCGCAAGAGCGACCCAATAATTTTACCTTTTTTCCTCTTTTAATTGCTGAGATCTTACTCATTTATTAGTATTACTTGAATATACTTTCGTTTTTTGCTTGTTATTATTTCTATTCTTTTCTTTAATGTTATTCTTCTCATTTTGGTCAATTGCTATGTTTTGTTGGATTGTGCTCGTTTCTTTTGATTGATTATATTCATTTTTGGCTGCCTTTTGTCGTGAATTTCTTCTCATTTTGGTGGGTTTTAATTTGTTCATTAATTTAAAATAATGATAGTTAGCTATGGTTTCAGCTTTATTGGTATACTGATTGGGACTTATAGGTGGCCAAGTCGCAGTGCACGTTCAGGTGCGTGTTGTTTGGGGTTGTTCGAGCTGTGGGCGTGGTGGGTTCGGGCATGAGAGTTCAGCCCATGATTGTGGTATTGTTGTACTCTTGTCTTTGATGAGCCAATGTGTCTTTCAAAGCAAAGCATGAAGATGAACAAAAAATTAAGGAAGAGAAGAAGAGAGAAAAGCAAAAAAAATTGGTTAAAAGAACTATTATCATCAGTGAATTTCCATCATGCTGAAGGATCCGGAGCACAAACCTAGCCTTAAGTACATAAGGCGACTCGAAAACACGAGAATAAAAAGAAATGGCCAAAACCTCAGTTGTATACGGAATTTCCTAAATTAAAATTTTCATCTAAATTACTCAACTAAAATCTTGTTACAATAGTAAGATAATTGACAACAAAAAAAATAACCAAAATTTTCCCTCGTCGCATAGATATCCTATCGCCTTTCCTCATATAAATGTTTCATAAAATTCCTACAATTTTGAATTTTTGACCCAATATTGTATAAGAATGACATATTATCATTTGGATTTTGCAAAATAAAAATAGGTATCATCCACTAGACGGTCTCTTACCTAAGAACCTCAACCTAGAGACTGTTGTTTTGACTTCTTTGCCTTTTTCAACCGGTCTTTTTTTTTTGTAGTACGTGAACTGGTTTTATTTTTTAAAAAAGCAAATCACTATTTATAAATTTAACACGAAAGCGTTTTACGACAGTATAACATTTAAAAGTTTGTTTACCCCTTTAAACGCCATTATGCAATTACCGAATTGTTGGAAATCAACTACTCCAAATAGCAGATTCAACCATAAACTGCTACTTAGTGTAGCGATTCATGGCATAAAATCCTACTCAGAGTAGATTGTTTTAGGTCAAGCAAGAAAGCCGTGTATTCAAGGTTGGCCTATAAAGCTAGTTCTTCAGCTGGTTTCAAACATAGCGGATCCCTACTCCAGCAGTAGCGTTTCTAACTGAATAAGTAGCAGTTTTTTGCCTGACAAACAGTCCCATGTTTCCCTTTTGAACTCCAAAACTTGCAAATCCCAACTTTCAAAGCAACAACAAAAAACCAACTTTCAAACCCAACAAATACAATAGTTCCAATCTTCAATAAAAAGAACGTGAGACGTTGATCTTAATAATAATAACATTAAATTAGATGAAAAATCCATTAAACCTAGTCCAAAGTCTATATTACAATAAACTTCATTAGGATTACATGTCTTAGCACTCAAAAGCTACATATATATTGCATTGTTTTTACTTAAGGGTAGATGATGATCCACTGTGCAACTCAKTAGCCTCAAAAATTGTATCCAATGTAGGTACTTTCTTGGCTCACTTGCGACGTCAATCATARAATACTCTTCCATGCGGAGATGCAATGAATGATTCATGATGATTTAAATGTTCAAGCATAAAGGCGAATGTCGGAGTAGTAGAAGTAAGACTATGAGTAGGAGTAGACGTAGGAATAGTAGGGGTAGATCTATCCACCAAAATTGGAGTTTGAACATGAGAGGAGGCTGGAGTTGAGGTCTCGATGTCGAAAGTAGTTGGAATTGGAGTCTAACGGTGAGATGACGTTGAGTTGTAGGAGTAACACGAGAGCTTTGAATTCATGTCCATCTCGCTTTGCTCAACTCGTGAGGGTGGTTGACTGGTTGCTTGGCTCTCAATGCCATTGAACTTTGTGAGGCGCGTGGATGGTGTGACCTCAGAAGTAGTGACACTACATTGGTCTGTGAGGTACGACTGACCAAGGTTTGTCAAATTCTCTTTACATGTGGAAGACAAGCCCTGTAATGCATCCAAAGTGAAAGGTAAGACTTTCTCGGGTGACAATTCTTCAGCTGAGGAGATTGCTTGGGTGCATCTTGATACAATGATACCACATTAAAATGAGTATTAACCTTTACAAGTTCCGAATTTTTAAGGATTTAGTACAAGAAAGTGAGAAATAATTAATTAGGGGTGGTCATGTTTATTTTTACTACAACGATAAAATCATCTTTCGAAATAGC
>SNQN01010324.1:0-22361 GCA_008642245.1 Bassia scoparia
TCGGAGTCAAGCGTATTTTTCACATACTTATTAAACTGCGAATCATGGATTGTGGCTTTTCCTTCTCAGCATTTCTAATATTGCCTAATTGATGTGATTGGGTTGGTTGTCTTGATAGTTGTTTTTCTACGACTTAGTATATGCCATTTTTCTTGGCGAAGTATATCATTTTATGGCGTTTCTAAACAGCAATTACTGTTTCCAATCTTTCCACCGAAGCTGAATATCAAAGCAGTCGCCTATATTTGCTTCACTAATACTCTCATCTTCGTTCCCTATTGGCAGAATGGGTTGATAAGTCCGACATCCTGTCTAGAATTTTCTGTATATGTTTCTGCTACTATTTGTTATAATTTTTTATCCAATGCAACATCGATCGCCAGTAACATGTTGATATTGATTCTCATTTTCGTTCAGACGTGTTGCTCATGGAGATCTATGTTCGGTGATGTTCCGACTTCAATTTCAACTTGCAATATTTTTTACTAAGAGTTTGTCAGTTAACGCCATTTTGAGTTTTAAATCAATCTTGCAAGCGTGGTTTCCCTTGCATAGATTAAGGGCTGTAATAGAGTAATATGTTCTAAGAAAACACTCTGAATAACACTTGTGTATTGTAATCTGTTTTCTATATTTATTAATATCAAACTTCCCTTTATTAGGGTGAATCATTTACAATTCATACACACAATATAAGATGAAAGCGGAAACTGATCTACGACCCCCTATACTCTCATCACTTTACACTTTTTTTATGTTTATAGTTGAGTTCATCATAAAATAAATAAATAAATAAATAAATTAAATAAAATGTGCGGTATATATTAAAGCTCCGGCCGATGAAAATTGCACACTTATAACAAACTTGAGATGAGATAATTTGCAATCCACGTAATATATATTAGCAACCGTCACATTGCAAAAAAATGCAGAGGGTTCGAACGTTCTCACTACTCAAAATATCACATTACTTAGGTTCGTTTAATTAACTTGAAATCAAACACTGAACTGGAATTGAATTATTAACTTATGATTTATTGGGTTAATTATTGATTAATACTGTTAATTATTCATTATTGTGAGATGGTGGATGTTTATATGATTCATTTATTTTTCTAAGCATATGTATACCAAATATGTTATGTATATATATTGTTAATCATTGTATACTGCATCCAAAGCTCAACATCACATCGACTGCTGCTCTTTAGAGAACCATCTTGCTATTAAGTCTTACAAACTTCTTTTAATGTAAGCTTCTATCATTTTCTTTTATCGTTGCTTTTTCGACTAAACATTCATTATGACTATTTATAATTATTTTCTATAAAATGATTAATATATTAAGTATTATATTATTATTATTATTATATTGGTATTATATTTGTAATTTAACTTACGATAATGTCTTGAACCGTATTAGAAAAATATGGTTTAAACAAACTAAAACCAAGCTTTCATATGTAATTAAAAGTAACATTTCTAATATGCCAAAATAAACAGTATTAAATTGATTTAAAGTAAGTATAACAAACACTCTAATAAAACTACTTAATAATAATCAATTACGCATCGAATTTCATACGTTTGTAGCTTAACTATATTTGTGGTTTAAGTTAATTAGTTAGTAATCATTAAATTTGACTGAAACAGAGTGAATTGAACTAAACTGAATTGAAAATAAGTGAAGTAAAATTAGACCCTGTAGCTGGAAATTCTAGTTACACACCAATAGTATATTGCATGAAATCATGATTTTATCTCGTTCAATACTACTACCTTTGTTGTAGTTTTATGTATGAAAAAATTAAAAAGTTTATATCATTGGAATTGATCAAGGTGTCTATATTCCTATTTAATGAAAATTTTTTTTACCACCGGTAAGGTAGTCGAGTACACACATAGTCTTCTATCTCAGTAAAACAAACTAGGAAGAGGAAGGGATAAAACCCTGGTCAATTTGGAAAATATGAGTAGCTCCATGAGATACAACCATTGCCTCTCTAATTCATTGGAAAACTGTCTCTGCACAATGGATCAAAAAGAAGTTATGTTTTTTTTTCTTCTTGTATAGGGAGCGATTAAGCAATGGAGGTGGACGGACTCAATTTACCAAATGACGTACAATTAAAGGGTCACAACTCACAAGTTTTTTTTGGGGGGTGATGCTTAATTCATATCTCTTGAAATTTCGAAATAAAATTAACTAATGACCAATTACCTAATATTTAGGATGGCTTAACTAAATACATGATTAGTTGATTTATTTGAATATATGTAATATATATGGATCTGAATGATCAATTATTTTTCTAGCTTTGCTTATTAATTCGCATACGATAATTTATTATTAGGAAAATGATTTAGTACGTACTTCAATATTTAAAATACGAGTTCTCAAGTGAGTAAATAAACATGTGATTCACCACATTTCACGATACGCGGCCATGTAGTTAGTTGCTTGCAATTTGCAACAAACTCAAGAAATAGCCTAAGCATCATCTCAAAATGGAGGTAACGACATACATTTTTCATCTTGCCACCATTTGTCTAATAACTAACAGCGGGTACGATTATTTGTATAAATGAAGGGATTCAAACTATTCTCCGTAATTATAATTAACGCACTACTACGTAATCGTTCCTAGACGGAAGGTGTAGGTACGTGATCTAAACCAACTAACTCCAATATATAAGCTTGAGATCTGATCGTTGAATTGCATTCATGAGTACGCGTTACAAGTTTGAAACTGGGTTGATTGTTCAGTACTTGAATCTATTTGTACAATCCTCGGTGTAACTGAGTAGTGTACAAACCAGTAATAAGCTTTAACTAGAACTTTATTGGTCATCTCAATTGCACCTTACTTTTAGAGTTTTAGGTGCTTTTTTCTTTTTGATTTTTATCTTTTGTCAGTTTGGTGTTGATTGTTTCCCAGTGACCAAACTCAAGAAAATATCTACTCCTTCGTTAGGGTGTCTGTGATAGTAATTCGGATAAAAACGAATTATAAATCAAACTAAATCGCTATTTATAATTGATTAGAGTAGATTGTTTTTTACAATTGGTTTTGGTTGATTTGAAAAATTTAAAATAGTCGATTTTACGACTTGGTTTCGATTTGAGGTTTCAAAAAACCGTCCGAATCATAATTATGTCATGTGAGATGTCTGATATACGGTCCATAGTGCACAACAATAAGAGGTGTGTAATAGGTTTGTGATGATGTGTCAAGATAGATTTGTTAAATCAACTCTTAATTGTTGGAGATTTTTGAGGGGTTTGAAAGTTTGAGAGGGGTTTTCGTATGTTGAGAGGGGTTTGTAACTGTTGAGGTGGAATTTTAAGTGGGGTATTGGGGTAAAATAAAAAGGGAAATCAAAAGATATGGGAAAATATATTAATATATAATGGCACCCTTACCAACAAATCCTTAAAAGGTACTTAACTATGTTGGAGAGGGGTTTGTTATAGAGAGTTTGTAGAATGTGATGCTGCACAAGTTCAACCTCTAAGAGATTTGAACTATTAGTGGGCATGCCTAATCAGTAAATCTTTTTTTCATTCCTCTCTCCCTTTATGCGGAGTACTATAATAAAAAAAGTTCGAACATTATTGATGTTTAACTTGTAATTTTAACTTTGAAAAAATTGATAAATACTCCTCATTTTAATGTTCGTACAATTCTTCTTTTTGGACGAATGATCACTCTATTTCCTACGGATACCTTTTTAACCACGTCTTCTCTACTTACCCACTTTTCTGTACTTTTTCCCTTTTTACGCACTTTTCTCGAACTACTATTTGACCTCCCCACATCATAATACATTATTTCTAATTTTGTTCCTTCAGAATAGATAATGCACACTTCATTAAAATCGAGGGAGAGATCGGAGTTAATATTTTTTTAGTATATATTAGTTTATTTTTATTAACTGCCAATGAAAATTTTTGTTTAAAGTTGCATATAAAAAAATTATAAATATTGTTTGTAAAATTATCGAGTTTGAAGTTGATTCGAGCCAAACTCAAATTGAGCTTTAAACCGAATTTGGATGGAATCGATTTCAAAACTGCTCGCGAGCTATTGAGCTCAATAAGCACCATTAGTTCAATGACACTCATTGAGCCACTAGTCCACTCAAACAGGACAACCCAACAAGGAAAAAAGCTTCAGGTTATCAAATCACTCAAGAAACTAGAACTTATACTAGAACCAAAGCTCCAATAATATACTTCGTATTTTCATTCCTTTTTTTCTAAAAAAAAGGATTATTTATGTTATTGTATTCTACTCAAGCAAATGACTCCCATGATCCAATAAGCAGGGCTTCGCTCCATTAGCAAGTTAGCTTTCTTCCATTGACCAAGTTTGCATGGCATTGTTTGCCTTGTGAAGTTACAGAAGGTTTGCCATTGCAACCTTGCCAGTTGATCAATAGCCTCAATACGTGTTACACTTTTGCTTGTCGGGCAGATAAAATGAATGCCTATTAAATTCTTCGAATTCTACGGGCTAAACCTTTAAAAGTAAGGAAAATTGACGATGAAAACTTTGCCACAGTGACTGAAAGGTTTCTCTTCTCATCACTCATACTGCTCAGGGCTTGAGATTAACACACATATCCTTATCAGGTATACAAAAGTTTACAATTATATTGAAAGAATTATAATTTCCATTAATCAGGTTTTGGGTAGTAGGGTTTGTAGCAAGTTTACTACTTAACTTAAACCCTTTACATCCACCATACATTAGGCAGTTTAGGCATTGCTAAAAGCCAAAGTACGACTTTACAATAATAGGAGTTGTATTCAACTATTTATTAAACAACTAAGACATCATCATGATTAACTCACTAATAACATTATATTTAGTCACTTGGCACAAACTAATGTTTCAATTAACATTTCCTTAAAGCTAAAACTGAAAACAGATACACCCAACATTCAAGACCCCCCCTTATTTACTTAATCCTCATAATATTGGTCCTACATTTAATAATAATTAGCAACGTACATTATCCACTTAATTAATTTATTAAAAAATATACACAACATTAGCGGTTAATTACCAAATACCCCCACCTTTATACTAGCTGTATTACTCTCTTCACATAAGCGAAGCATGCATTCGGATTTCGTCGCTAACATCTCGAAACGTATCCGACGGCGAGCTGCGTTGCCGGTTCCAATCCGACGGCGCGGAGAGTCCACGTCCCCCCGTGGTGCACGGTACGCGTAAGAGTACGGCGGCGGCGCGGTAGTACGACGCCGTGTAGCTGCTGCTCGGGTACGCCGTACTGTTGTAGTTCCACCGCGTTACACGGGAGCGGCGCGTAGTAGGTCGGGAGGTAGTCAAACCCGGAGCTTGCATGTTAGCCCGGCGGATTCAGGGCTCGGGTACGGGCCAGACTCGCCCCGGGGCTCTGCGGTGGTGGTGGTTGTGCTGTTTGGCGGCGGCAGGGTTCGGCGGGTTGCGGCCGCCACTTGCTCCGCCACTCCGCCATTGTTGTTGTTGTTCTGAGGGGTGGTGTAGGTTACCGCCTTGTTGTGTTGTGTTATTACTATTATGCCCGTTCTCTTTTTCTTCTTCTTTTTGGCCACCGCCGCCGCCGCCACCACCTCCACCTCCTCCTCGCCGCGTTAGTGGCGGTTGTTGGTTTTGAGATTCCCCATTTGCGGAATATTCCCTTTCGAATCTAACTTCCTTCACTTGTTCAGTGCTGGCACTGTTGTTGAGCGACTGAGGTTGGGGTTGTATTTCCAGCAACTTTTGAGGTTTCTTTCTGCTGTGTTCAACGCTACACTTTTTGATTCTCAATGTTGGGGTTTTGGTTCTTGGTTTTGGATCATCGTTTGCGGTTGTGTTGTTGTTTTGCTGTTGTTCGTTTTGGCGGAGTTGTTGTTGGTAAAAAATCAGGCCATAATTCGCATGTTTTGCCGGATTTTTTTCAAGCTTTCTTATGAGAGTGTTCTGATCCACGTTCCTTGTTACCACCACTTTGTCGTTGCCTCGGCATCAATATCTATCAGTATTACACTCCTGATTATCGCGTCCAGCAACAAAACTACACCAAAAAATGAGCACAAATTTCCAATTTTTAGCAACCAATAACAGATAACCACACCGTAAAATTCAGCCCGCAATTTAAATTTTTAAACTTACGAGTCATCAATTTTGTAGAAATTTCTCAAAAAAAAAAAAAACAGGAAAAAACAAAGCAATATGAGTAAATGTTTACCTTCAACAGCGTGAAGAATTTCTTTGACTTTACGCTTGCACCCCTCACAGTTGAAATCGAACTCTCAACACCCATTGTCTTAAAAACAAAAAAACAGAGAAAACGTAAGAAACAGAGTAAATAAAAATTAATAAGTAAAAATAAGGAATGAAAAAAGAAAAAGAAAAAAAAAACACAGAAGTACCTTATATTGAGAGTGTCAGCGTTATCTTGATCAACAGTCATTAGGTTTGAGCTGCCATTTGAAGGAAGTAAGAGAGACGAGAAAGAGGAATATTGAGATTAGTGAGGTAAGGAAATTGAGAGAAGAAAATGGAAATGGAAAATGGAACTGGGCTGACAAAAGAGAAGGAATAATGAGTCGTGACGAAAGAAGAAGGATGGAGCCTTTTTATTGTGTATGTGAGAAGCTGAGAAGGAGGGAAATCTTGTCTCCTCTTTTAATTCATTCACTAATTTTATTCTACTCCCCTACTATGTAATAAAATTAAAAATACTTATGCCATCGATTGATATTACTTGTATTTTAACTTTACGAGCACTGTTTTAAGGAAAAGATTTTTTGAGATTCGAAACGAACAATTATGTTTATTTTTTTAATGCAAGTAAAAGAGATTACAAAATTATTTCCTTTCAATTCTTAAATGTGAACATTATCTTCGTAATTAGCTATTTTCAGTTCATTCAGTTAAGTTAAGTCAGTTCAATTTTAACCCAATTTTCTCTCTATAAATATTTAATCAGTTCAGTTGAGTTTTTGTTCAGTTGGTTCAGCCTATTCAGTTCAGAGTTGATTTCGGTTAATGTAACGGGACACTAAAATATATTATCAATATAAAACGTAATTGACATCGAAATCTATATCACACTAATCTAGGTAAACATTTAGAAACGAAGGATGTATTAGAATTTGTTCGTATTTTAGGAAAATATTAAGTTCAATTTAGAAAATATAAGTTGAAAAGACATTTTTTATGAAGTGGAAAATTGACAAATTATATGTAATATTCTCTCCCGGAAAAAATTTACAATAGACTGTCAAAATCACGTTTTACCTAAGTTTTTATAATGATAAATTTATTATAGTCAATCAATTTCCATCTAATCTAAGTTTTACCCTTTTCTAATGCAATATCGTAAAATTATCTTTCTTCTTCGATAATTTTTACTTATTTTATTTGCATTTTTATTTTTATTATATTTATGAAAGACACACCTTTTTTTTCTTCAAAGATTTTTTGAAATTAATTATTAATTTCACTAACTTTATTCTAATTTTTAGATTATTTTTATCATCATTATTTTATTAAAATTAAGCATTTATAAGGAGAAAATATAACAAAACTTGTCAGAGGAATATTTTGAAATCCATTGTAAAGACTAAGACATCGTTTCTCTCCCACAAAACTTCAAAAAAAGTTCAGTTAAGTTTATGTTCAAAAAACCAGATAAGAAATACTTTTAAATTTAAATAACTTTAGATTAGAAAAAATGAGTAAAACAAAACACACTCTAAGACTCCTTTTTTTTTTTTCCTTTGTTATAGGAAAAGAGTGGGAAAATCATATTTCCTCAAATGAAAAATTTTCACTTTGGAAAAGGAAAGTTATTCCTTTAGTAGAGAAAAAATGTCTTAAGTTCCTCCTCACTTCTTACTTCATCCCTTGTTCATTCCACATCCTTCCTTCATTTATTAGGGGATGCAAACGAGCCCCGGATGGGCGGGGGGTATTGCCATTCCACATCCCATCTACTAATTAATCCTCATCTCCATCCCCGCGATGGTGCATATTTGATTCCCATTTCCCCGCGCCGATGGGTATGTGCCTTAAAACCATTCCCGCTCCCACCACCCATCTAGGTATCCGATCCCCGTTTCCTAAACCCATTTCCACACCCTATCACCCGTTAAATCCCGCTTAATACCCATTGCAATTGTATAAAGTAGCGTAAAAAAATCCAAAAAGATGAAAGTATTATTGAAGTTAGGAGTAAGATGTTTAATGGATCAGAAATCCATAAAAGGAAAAGCCCAATCCATTATTCTATAACTTCATTACATAAAAATTCACTACATGAGCCCTGCACAAAAACATTTACAATTTTAACTACATCGTAACTTTATACAAATGACAATTGTATATTTACATTTACACGAGGCGAGACGGGGTGGAGCGGGTATCACCTAAACCCATCCCGCGTGGGTTATGAAATTTTACTCATACCCGTCCCCATCACCCATCAACCAGGGACCCTTCCCCATCCCCGCGGCCGGGATGGGCGGGCCGGCTCCTATTAACCCGCCTCTGCCTTGCATCCCTCTATTCATTTCTATTTCATTTTTCTTTTCCTTCCTGAGTTTCCACTGAATCAACAACAAATTAAAAAATTTTTTTTTAATCACATGGTTATCTATTGAAAATTATTTTTCCTAGAAATAATATTTCATTAAAATCGTTTATTCCTAACAATAACAAACGGATAGCCTTAACCTTAAAATTATTGTTTGCTGATAGAATGGTGTACAAGGAGCAATAGTGTTTTAACTTTCAAATCACTTGATCTCTTTGTATGATATGGATTAAATGGAATACCACCCCCTCCCCCATTGTATATGTATTTATATACTGTATACCCACCCCCCGTCGATTCACATAATATAGCAGCATGGAGCATGTCGTGGCAAAATCAAAATTTGCGGAGAAAATTTAATTTTTTTTGTCGCAAAAATTTGTACTCCCATAGTATGTACGAGGATTGCTTTAAATTTCTTAATTATGAAACATTAAATACTGGAATCAAATGATCATTAATTTTGCAAGATATTTTCATTATGAGAGTATAATTCTATGATGTATCATAGGAAACATTTGTGCATTTTGTCCATAAGAATTAGTCACATTTATTCAAAAATTTACTTCCATATATTTTTGGTGTCGATGTTGACATAACAATACACAACTAAATATTAATCTCTACCAATTGATTTTTAAGGAAAAAATAAGGTTCAATCAGAAAAGTATCACAGTTGACATAAACATGATTATTCTCTCATCACACAAACTTCAGAAAAGTTAGTTATTTAAGTTCAAACCAGATAAGAACATACTTCGTAGTTTTAGATTTAAAAAAAATAAGTTCAACAGATATCACAATCTTAACCTTAATTTATTTTTCATGCTTGAGGATAGGCGGGCAGAGAGCAGTAGTTTTAAACTTCACATGAATCTCTGTGGTCAGAGTATTCGATCCCTCATAATCATACCCATTATTATTTCATCTTATTGACAACATTCAAAAAACAATAAAAAAAATTACTTGATATTCAAGGTGTGCAACAAAAAAATTTAAATTTCTCTGCTTTGGAAATTGTCAACAAAAAAATTCCAAACTTCAAAAATTGAACACAAAATGTTGGAAGAAATTTAAATATTTGTTGCTCACAAAATTTTTGTACTAGCTCTCGCAGTACTGGGATTACTTTAAATTTCTTGCTTTTGAAAATGCCAGCACTCAGCAGCGATTGGTATCACCTATTATTGCAATTTTGAACTTCCTACTAGGCAAGTTGCTCTGTATTTAAACGGGTATTTGAGTACTTTGTATTAACATAAGTACAATTTGGTAACGATATGTTCGAGTAATACTAGTTCATCTTGGGTGTACTCGAAACGATTACTTCATGCTTAATTCATTTTGAAATCTAATTTCTACTCTTATTGAGTTTCAGTTGTTTTTAGTTTTTATCCCTGACAAACTCAGGTGCCTACAGGTTCTTTTATTATGTGGACTTTCGAAATTAGGCATTGTTCTCGTTTAGTTTATTGAATAAGGTTCGGTGAATAATAGTTCAGTTCTAAGTAGTATATAGTTCATATCTAGTATGAAATGTAACGTTCAGTTCATAAAAATAAGTTCAATCCTTAAGAATTTTTCAAGTTTCAGTATAAAATATAGGGTTCAGCGTCTTTCTTCTCACCAAGTACCATATATGTTCACGTTCAATTAAAAATCATAGTCCAGTCTTAATAGGCAATAATTCAATTCTGGCAAAATTCAAATATGACGAATATGGCCATGTTCTTAGCAATAAGCTTTCGTCCAGCATCAATAGTACATAAGGTTCAGTTAGTTCTAATGTTCTCTGTCACTTAAATTTCGTCTGAACTAAACTTATTATTTACTGAACTGAGACTTAACTTAGATTTTTAACTGAACTGAACTTACTTTTACTGAAACCTTAACAAATTTCTTAAAAAATTGATATATTTTTATTGACACTGAATCTTATTCTTACTGAGACTGATAATTTTCGCCTATCTACTATCTGAACTTACAATCTTATTTTTACTTATCATTTCACTGTATATAGTGTTACCTCCTCACTCCCCTCTAGCATACCTATGGCGCGCCGCTAGTCCCATCTTGTCTGCCGTTTCTATAAGTTCTTTGCTAATGTAATTCGTGCTCCTTTCTTCATACTAGCCTCCACAAGTTTATTCCTATCGTCTTTCATCTGCTCCTACAATATCCAGTAATTTTATCATTTTTCTATCCTTATAATTTTAACTATATGTTTTATGATTCTTAGTTCATGTCTTTATGAAAATATTTTTTTCTACATTTTTTTAAATTATTATGATTTCATTGCTTTATTCTAATTAATTAAAAATATTATATTATTATTTTAAAAAATTAGCAATTTATAAGAAGATAGATATAATAGCAGACTGATTCTCAACGTCCATGTAAATTTCCCACTATACATATACAAGACTACAAGTAACCTTTTACAAATTAAACTACAAACATGTTGTTGTTGTTGGTTGTTAGTTGTCGTTTTTTAGATAGAGTAAAAATTGAAGATGATGATGAAGTAGTAGAGAGGAATAGTGAGAAGAATCGCCTTGAGAGACGAGTAGATTAAGGTATGATTATTATGGATCAAATGGATTAAAGTTTACAACTATATGAACTAGCCTAGCATATACAAGTTGTACAAGAGATAAGTAGTATCTTGTAACAACTCTGTGAGAGCTAGCCCGTGTTTTTTTGGACTAAGTTTCTTGGTACATTAAGTTAGTTTAGTGGCCTAACCTAATATTCTTTTCTCGTAAAATATTCATTTTCAGTTTCAGTTAAGTTCAATTCAAGTTCATTTAAGTTAAGTTAAGTTAAATTAGTTCAGTTCACCCATACATGGTAAACAAATGCAACCACTTTGTTGCAACAATTTTACGAAAATGCAACAGTTTAAGCAACACTTTTAGCTATTGCAAATGACTAATGCAACACTTTTTACTATTGCAATGACTAAACTGCAACTTATATCACTAATGCAAGATTTTAAGCAGACAAGTTTGTCACAGTTATGAGACCAAATTGCAACAATTTTGTCATTAAGTGTGATTAGACCATAGAAATCAGATAAATAAGTTGAGTGGGTTATGCAACATAATCAAGTAACAGCTTGGCGGGATTGCTTGAAAATTTTAAGCATAAGTACAATTTTTGGAAAAATTCACATTGAATAATCCCCCTTTTGGTGGTATCCCTGATAAGTCCGAGCTATAACAAATTACAAAATAATCTTTCTTTATACCCTATTCTGTTTCATATTTAGACCCATTTTACCAAATGATCCTGCTAAAGGAGGTTAAACACCATCTGATTAAACTTGTTTTTCACCATACTAATTGCAGTTGACCATTCTTATAAACTTACATTAATCCCTAAAGAATTACAGATTAAACTAATAATAATAACAAATAAAGTAAAAACCACAAAACCTCCACCAGTTATCACACCGCCACTCACTATATCAGGCTACCACCCAGCAGTCCATCACTCACCATCCAACTCATTCGCACAACAACTGCAGCCACCCAACACAACCGCAACCGCCAATCCCAACAACAACCGCGAATCCACCACCACCCTCGATACTATCCTTCGAAACACCCTAAACCTACTTCCCAAACCACCCACTTACCCGCCCCAGATTACCTCAACTAATCCCACCAATCCACCACTCCCCCCTCTGCTCTCTCTCCCTCCACCTCCAGCAAGCCTCACTCACCCAACTAGCCACCCAGCCCACCACCCCCAACCAACCTCCACACTAGCCAGCCACACCCTACCACCTTAGTGTCGCCCCACCACGAGGCAGAACCGATTCTCTCATCCATCGCGCACCTAGCCACACATACGAACGAGGCTCCTCTTTTTGCACTCCTCCAAAAAATTCGCAGCCATCATCACTTCTCCATTTGAGTTAACAACAGTTGCAAGAAAAATCGCTTTGGTTGGGGAATTTTGATTTTATGTTTATGCAAGTTAGGAGATTTGTCGAGGGTGTGGTTTGCAAGGGTGAGTGGTTATGCAAGGTGTGGGTTTGCGTTGTGGTAGCTTAATTAGCGTGGTTGGGAAGTCACGTGGTGTGATGTGGAAGTGGTGGTATTTGGTGTGGATGGGTGGGGGTTTTGTTTCGGGTTGGGGTGGCGTGAGGGTGGAGTTCGTGGTGGTTGGTGGTTGTGAGTATTTTTATCTCAGGTAGGTGGGTGGTCTTGCGGTGGTTATGGTAGGTTGTTTGGATGAAAGGTGAGAGATGATGAGACATGGGGTGAGAGATAAAGAGATAGAAAATTAAAAAAATAGAAATTTTACCTGTTAATCAGGGTGTTAGGTAAATGGGATTCGTTTTGAGGCAGATGAGATAAGAAGATAGGATTATTTTGTAATTTGTTATAGCTCAGGATATTTCAGGAATACGCACCAAAAGTGGATATTATATTGAATTTTCCTAAAGGTTTTGGATTTTTTGTCTACCCTATCAGCCACTTTTTTATCACATATCAAAACACACACTCATCACTCTAGAAACCCTCAAATTCAATCCCACGAAGCAGCTCACCGACAACGACAATCAATGATGCGGCTCATCACTTGCGGCACCTCATCATCACCAGCATCTCAACAATTGTACTAATCACTCTCGTCGAAGTTGAAGGTATTTCGATTTGAATTCTTTATTTTTTGGATTATCCATATGTTTGGGAAATTAAAATCTTTAGCTTCTTGTTCTGATTTTGAAATGCAAGCAGTAGGGAAGTTAGGGTTTGATTTTCGATCTATTTCTTGAGGTGGCTAAGGTTTTGGAAGTTTGTTTATTTTGGTGTTGGTGTATACTACTTTATATCCAATTTCAATAGTTTTAGGTTCGACTATTCCTCAATTTTAGGGTTCTATAGATTTTGATTTTGTTTGCTTATGGTTGTTAGGGTTTTAATTTTACTACTATTTTTATTACTTTAGATTGAATTTTGTTCAACTTTAATTTGTGGGGTTTTTGGAGATTCATATATTTCGAGGTAGTTTTGTTGTTCATTTGGTTTGAGTTTATGATTTTGCCTTATTTTAAAGAAACCAAAGGATTATCTATTCTATTTGTTGAATTGTTATTGTATATGTAGTTTATTGTTATAATTAATTGCATGTACCTTATTTGTTGATTTGTGAATGCTAACTTGTAAAAGACAAATTGCACATTTTTAAAAGTGATTTATGATTGGTTGTAATATAGGATATGTATTATAACCTGAATTAACTTCTGATCGACAGATTACTACCAAAAGGGATTCAACAACTTTCTTTGTTAGATAAGACCTTTGCAGTGTTAAAGTTGGTTGTTGCTAGTGTGACTTGGATGTTTATCTTTGTCATATGTATATCAAGTTGTCTCCTTTCATGGAGTTACTAAATATTTGGCAACATACCTGTACACACCCCCCACCCCATAGTACCTTATCATTTCCATTGAAGATTTGAAAATTACTGCATTTCATTTTAGCTTAAGAAAGTTGTCCTCTATTTTTTGTGGCCAGTCTACAGTGATATCAGGAGATAATCAGTCTAAATAGAGTAGCTTACGGTGCAAGTGGAAAATCAATCTCTTGCTCTTGTCACAAACTTGTATCTATAATGCAATTGCCGATTATTGTAGTCCTCAACTTACATTTTAAACATGTTCATTTGTAAAGACTAAAACAGTCAAGCATTTAGAAAATACTCAGCGTTAATTAATTCCTCACAAAGCGTTACAACAGATTTGACTTATTTTTTAGAATCTGTTGCCATTAGGCTGATAAAAGGTCGCATTTGACCTACTGCAACGGCCGTTCAAACTGCAACGAAGGGAAAACCGTGCATAAGCTTTTTGCCACACTTTTTTGAAGTCCGATTGCAACGATTTTTGGTGTTGCATTTAGAGTTTATGAGTAGCTTAGTCAGCTCCAATTAAGTCCAAAGAAACAGATCCTTAGTTACACTACCACTTAACTAACTATATACAAAGAATATACAAGAGCATTGAGCTAAGTGATATAACATCCCCCTCAGATGGACTTGGTTTGTGAAAACACAAATGACCGATCTTGGAACAAAGGAAGCTCGATGTTGGTCGTGCACCCAAGGTTTCGTCATTATGCTAGCTAGTTGAAAGATTGAGTGGACACTATGGAGACAAGGAACAGATTGGAATCAACATGATCCCTGATGTAATGACAATCTAGTTTAAGGTGTTTTGTTCTTTCTGAAAAACTTCATTTTATGCTATGCTACTTAACAGATTTATTATCACCAATAGAGGCTAATAATGCTTAGTAACATGACAAACATAAGATTCTGCAACTATCTTACCACACTAGTTCGAGAGTGTGTTCTGACTCATTGACCTGTAATTTGCAAATCAATACTTGTACATTTGAGGGGGTCGATGTGTCGCTCATGTTGAGAAGCCAAATGAGTGCTGACGCCGTCGACATCCTCTTGGTTGTCATTTCGGCTTCCTAATCATCCTATCTTCGGGCCTTGATCTGACCATATATGTCTATGCTCCCAACTCGCACACATTGCATCTAAAGATTGAAAGAGGGCCTCCTAACTCCGTCTTCCCTTTTCACAGCTCTACAAGATGGCGGATATATAGATATGCCAATGTAGCTCATTGCCAAACTGTAAGGGCCCAGCGACTCTAAATTTCTTAACAAGGGTAAAGAATAGCAGAAACTAACAGAATTGCCACTTTCTTGTTTGGAAACAAGACCGATTCCCCTAAACCAAATTTTTAGGAAATTGTTTTTAAGGGCTCTACGCTACTAAAACTGTTGCACCTTCTCTCACTGCATCATCTGAAAGTCTGCCCGTAAGTTTCATTTACCACTACAAAAAAATTACTCATATAGAGACGGATATATAGAGACGGAAATAATTCCGTATCTAATTTAGCAACGGAACATAAATCATATCCGTTTCTAAAAAAGCGATTTAGGGACGGTTTATATATCGATGCCCTATTTAGGTGACGGATCGGCTAAATCCGTCTCTAAGGTTAGCGACGGAATTTATTTCTTTCCCTAGCATTAGCGACAGAATTTATGAAATCCGTCCCAATATGTGAATTGGGAAATTTGGGTAAAGAGCCACGAAGTATGTGACAGTTTGGACGATGAAGTGTATCTTTATCCGTTGGTTAAATTTAGGGGCGAATAATAATATCCGTCGGCTAATTTTAGGGACGGATAATATCCGTCGCTAATTATGGGTACGCGTAATATTTCCGGTCACTGAGGTATTATGTATATTCGTACCATTAATTAAAAAACCCACTTATTCATATAGAGACGGACAGCAAAACCCATATTTTCAGATTTTGATGCAAAACCAACCTTCATTCAACAACTCCCAAATTCTTCCTTTCTCCAAAACTCGTCACTCATCAAATTTATTCCCAGAATTTCTAATCACCCTAAAATCCTCAATTACTCACAAGATCTTTCATCTCTCACCAATTTTTTGTCGAAGACACCAATGATTCAATCTCTAATGTGATAATGGAAAAACACAAAAGAGTGCAAGATGAACATATTTTTTTTGAGGCTTGTAGGTGGAGATGGATATGAGAAGGGTCGGTCTTTGGTATTGGGTCGCAGGCTCAATCTTTACTAATGAGAAACCTTACATATTAGAAGAGGGAATAATAAAAGGGCAAGAGAGCTGAGAATTTGAAGGACTCCAAGTGTGATCTTGCGCCAAAAAATGATGAACAAAAGAAAGAATTGGATCCAAACAAAGGAAGGACTCAATTTTGAGACACAAACAAAGATTACTGAGACACAGCAAAGCGTTGATGAGACACAAAAGCGAGGCTGAGTGAAACAAAAAAGACCCTATTGGAAACCACTGGACTTCTTGCTTTTAAAAAAAAGTGGAGATGTTTTCATGCACAGCTTCTAAACCTCCTCACCCCTTGATCCATTGGAAGATTATTGGAAAATTTGGTTTTTGTACTTGTTAGATTACATGTTATCTAACTTAGGCTGCTTTAATATATTTATGTATTGATACTTTTAAGTGCACAATTTTCATGTATTATTCGAAACAGCTCATAACTATTTTGGAGTCTTGTTATATATAAGTTTGACTATTCTTGTTGAGACCTTTGTCATTGAATGTACTATTTATAATTATAATCGTAAGTTGTGATTTTTGTAAAAATTGAATGTAACTTGTCTTTGGTTATGTGTGAAACATATTGTTGTTATTTGAATGAGCTTTTAGTTGGTTTATGCTTAATCAAATATAGCAAACAGGTCATTTGGCAAAAATGCAAATGACAGGGATTCATTCCTAAAACTTAGAGACGGATATATATCCGCTCTGATGCCAAAAATGACAGATAGCGACGGGAATAGGAAATAATCTGCCCTATATTAGACGACGGATTTCAACAGATTTCCGTCCTCTAATTTAGAGACGGCATGTAAATTTTCTGTCACTGAAATCAACTAAATCATCAGAGCCCCATATGAAGAATTAGGAACGGATTACACAAATCTGTCTCTAAAATTAGAGACGGAAATAATTATCCGTCCCTAATATTAGAGACGGATTGCCAAATTCCATTCCTAATATTAGAGACGGATAATATTAGGGACGGAATTTAGAAATCCGTCTCTAATATTAGAGACGGATTTTTATTTCCGTCTCTAAAATTAGGAACGGATTTTGATTTCCATCTCTAATATTAGAGACGGATTTCTAAATTTCGTCCCTAATATTAGAGACAGAAATAAAAATTCGTCCCTAATATTAGAGACGGAAATAAAAATCCGTCCCTAATATTAGAGATGGAATACTGGAATTCGTCCCTAAATATTAGAAACGAAGTTTGCTACGGTTTTGTTTCTGTCTCTGATTAGAAACGGATTTTTCCATTTCCGTCGCTGATCTTAATTAGCGATGAAGGTTTCAGAGACGAGTTGGTTCCGTCCCAAATTCCGTCGCTAAAGGATATTAGCGACGGAATTGGCTGTTTTAGGGACGAAAATGGTCCGTCCCTAAACACGTTTTTTTTGTAGTGTTATTCAGTTTAACTTTTGGTTGAAAAGATTTTTAAACCCTATAGTTATACATTAGTGTACCAGTATTGTTCGACCCTTCCATTAATGTCGATTATTGACAAATAGTTCATACACATTAGTACGTAGGTCTAATATGTCGCGGACTTGCATCTTAGTGGAGTTGGGTTCCCCTTCCACAGCTATGGCGAGGGTTTGACACCCCTTTCCCACATTTCTTATACTACTCATTAATACGAATGAAACAAGATTTTACATGGCTATATTTATTCTTATACAATTCACCCGTTACCTTATTACCATGTAAACAATAGTAGATCAAGGAAATCAATACCTTGTTTATTTTCCAATTGACCTA
The DNA here is from genome assembly GCA_008642245.1 of Bassia scoparia. Lineage (NCBI taxonomy): Eukaryota > Viridiplantae > Streptophyta > Magnoliopsida > Caryophyllales > Amaranthaceae > Bassia > Bassia scoparia. Next base: position 18,019 of record SNQN01010324.1, read on the forward strand.
TTCCCATCCCTCACTCCTTCACCTGTGTATTTTGTATGCCATGCAATAAAGTACAATAAACTATTTCATCCTACTCATTAACACAACAATTAAATATTATTTGTAAGATATAAAATATTGACTATTGCGTTTTTTCTGTTACACAAAAAAAAAACATTTTCCCCAGCTATATACGAAGCTAAGAAACTAATTTGGACAGTCACATTAGCATAATGTTCCTTTGAATCACGTTAATAACCAAACAATAATCACCTTTATTTATCATAGATACTTAGTTATATTCATAGGTGCAATATCATTGTTACACCCACAACTTCTACATTTCTCTAGAATTTAGTAGACATACAAGAGAGTGGTTATCATGATGATAAAATTAAAGTGTTACAAAAGTTAATAAAAATCTACATTTGTTACATAACATTGCCATTTTTTTTTAATGAAAGTAAATAATTTGTACTAATTTTAATGATTTTTTATGCTAGTGGCAAAAAGTTGGTCCTCAAGGGTAGATATTGTAATGATGATGGTAGTTGATCAAAGGTTAAGTAGGCTTTATAATTAACCACACAGTAATATAAAAAGCTTAATAACAGTCAACTTTTAGACTATACAACAAATACTACTCCTAATGCTCTTAATTTTATGTTAGCTCAATTACTTATTATTTTTATGAGAGAATATTTAGTAGTATAACCTTTTTTTGTGGAGCATAACAAGATAAATCATACATGTGGACCAGTAATGGCTTATCTCTTTACACTAGAAAGAAATTCCATATGAATGGAGGGATGGAAAGAATTTGGTAACAACTTATGAAAAGTTAACACAAAGCACATTTTTGGAGATATCTAGGATATATATCATGTTTAGATGAATTGCTAAATGATTGGACCACTCAATTTAGGTTATTTCTTTCGTTCTCGATTCGAATCGAGAGATGAGAGGCGAGAAAAAGATAGAAGATGTTCATGAGAAGAAATCAGAGTAAAATTATGTTTATGATTTCTTGATAACGCTAATAATAAGTTATTGATAGCGCATCGTCTTTAATTTGGAGAAAATTTTTGTTTATCCACCGGATAAATTATTCACTACTTTTAATTGTGAAGGTAAATGTAGAAATGATGGAACCCCACTTAACTTAATAATAATATTTTAAGCTGATTGTTCGATGGGTAGATGTAGCCAAATCCTTTAATTGCAACAACCCTTAGCTTCTTAGCAACAACCTTCTTAGTAGATGGGAGAGTTTGGTCACCATGAAGCCATGTTGACATGGTACAATGTTAACATATCTCCCAAGTTCATGAAAATGAAAAGTAAGAAAAGTAGTTGTTGCAAAAAGTATAGAACATTGAATTAATTTCCTTGAAATTTGTCTTATCAAAATAAAAACATTGTTTAATTTTCATTTTTAAGTCGCCTTTGAAACAATTCGTACATGAATATTTTTTTAAAAAAAAAACTTTAGTTAGATCTTAGATGCATAGTTATCAAAATCTCGTTTTGATTCAAATTGGATTTTCGATTGATTTATAATAGAATCTTATTTTGTAGGATCATCAATTCTATGAAATTTAAATTTTGAAATGGTGGATCATAAATAAGATTCACGATCCGATTAGAAGTGCTATTATCAAATTATAAAATTTTGAATCTAATAGAACTAAGTTTCGAACTACAAAATTCTCACATGCATTAACCATATGAAAACTAATCTCGACTTCTAGGTACTAATAAATTTGAAATTATACTTAGTTTTTTTCTTATGTAGAAAAATTGATTATTTTTAATATTCTAGCTACTAAATGACACATGTTATTCTATATTAATAGTCTTATTGTTATTTCGCTATTAGAGAATCTTACAGTTTGATCTGATTTTACCAACTCAGACCTACAACTCATATTGATCCAAAGTAAATCTCGATCCTAGTATTTTATTAGATGAGATCTTACTTAGATCTCATGGAATCTTATACGAACCAAATTTAATGACTTGAGTTTATCTTACAGTAGTTGAACTGGATTGAAGATCCACAAGAGTATAAATGTGAATCAATCTCATATACGGAGTAGTAGTTATTTCAAATTGAGAAAAATAAATTTTAACCAAATGAGTTATTCCTCGACGATTGATAGTTGAATTATAACGTAGAAGGTAGAAACTAAAAGCAAAAAGGAGGAGCATTTGATGGGAAGTTGAGGGAATGGTGAAAAACCTGAAATTTGCAGTTATTAAGGTGTGGCAAATGGCATTTTTGATGGGGTTGTTTAAAGGATACATACAGTGGTACAGTAGCATGCAGAGGTAAGAAGCCAAAAAACAAGGTTGAAGTACCAAAAATGTAAGTAAGTATCAGTTACTCACTTCAATTCATTCAATTAGCCTTCATTAAAGAAAGGCAGTTAATTTTGTCGTTTGGTTGATGAGTAATTTGCTAACTTTGCATCTTTCATTCTTCAAGGTATATAATATATTTAGAGGCAGCAAATAGGGTCATATCTTGATGAATATGTCTAACTTTCTTCTTGTCAAATCCAAAAAGATTTCTTACACATTGTTATTGCATCATGGCCAATTTGGTGATGAATCACGCATGAGTTTATTTTGTTTCAACTTGTATTTTATATTCCTCTCCGTTTCAAATAGTCGCTACACATCCAAAATTACAGATTCTTAGGTAAATTTGAAGAAGAAAAGAAATAAATAGAGAAAAATAAAAGGGGGCCTATATGGGAGGAGATAATATAAGGAGTGTTTTATCCAAAAAGATACTGTACAAGTAATTTAAACTTCAAAAAATAAAAATATAATGAGTAATTCGAAACGATGAAGTAAATATTGCTTAGGAACCTCTTTTTTAGAGTTCAAAGGAAAACTTATAACATCCATGTTTTGGGAAAGAAATTTTGTCTATTCATTAAATAAACAACCCGAGATTATTAGGAAATAATGATAGTGGAATTATAATATTTTGATGTTACTTAAGTAGTGAAGTACTTAACTACTTATTCACTAATCACTACTAGCTAGATCGATTTAGCAATGTCATTTCAATTCAATTTACTTCATTTCAAGCATATGAAAGAATGAGTTAAACTAAATATCCTTGGTACGTGCGTTCTCTAAAGCCCCACAAGTATAATTATGGGCACTGGTCTCCTCCAGTTTAACCCGCAAAACAAACAAAGGTGATTGGCCTGGGGGATGACTTGGGAAAGCTCCTCCGATGCTTAAGTCAGTAAAGAGTAGAGGTGGTCAAAAGTAACACGACCCGAAATCGATACGTTATTAATGGGTTTGGGTTGAGGATCTTGACTCGTTTATGTAAACGGGTTGACACGACACGGTACATTTATTAAATGGGACGGGTTAGTGTTGGGAATTTCAACCCGTTTAAATTAACAGGTTGACACGACACGATTGCGTCATTGCACCTAATTATATACATTAGTATGTAAAACAGACATGTCACGCTAACTCGACACGAAAATGACTCGTTATTAGTGGGTTTGGGTCGAGGGTGTCAACCCGTTTAAGTTAAATGGGTTGACACGACACGTTTATTTAACGGGCCGGATTAGGGTTGAAGGAGTCCAATCCATTTATGTGAGTGACACGACACGAAAATGACACAACACGACACGTTGAACACCTCTAGTAAAGAGACTTTCTAAGACTGAAGGTCAAGCAAGTTAAAAATGTACTAGACTGTACTTGGTGGGTTCAAAATTATATACCTGGATTAGGTCTATCAACTCCTTTTTTTTATAGGGTTTGGTGTGGTTGTACTTGGATTCTTCCTCCAATGTGAGATTGTAGAAGTACTATATCATTCAATGTGGGACAAAAAGTACACTGATTTTCAAGGTATTGTTCAATGGTCAGAGTACTATTTAATCTGTTGACTTGTACTAATCCATCTCTTGTGGGGCCCACCTTACGTGGACATGCGGGGCCCCACCTAGTTGCAGAGTGGGCCCCACTAAATGCCACGTGGCGCCTTGCTATAGGATGGATGTATGAACAATAATTAAACTAAAGGAAAATTTGCGAGAAAAGACCTTTTAAAAATATTTTTTTGTAAGAAAAGACCTTTTAAAAAATTTTATGTAAAGAGGAACCTAAAAAAAAAAAAAATTTGCGAGGAAAGACCTCTGAGCATATTTCCGGCGTTGACCATGTTTGACCGGTGAAAAACATCTAATTGCACTCCTTTTGGCCATTTTACACTCTTTGCATTCCTTATTTCGATTTCCCCCCTTTTTTTTCTTCTTTAAATAACTCTTCTGATTCTTTTGCTTCTATGAGTGTGAAAAATTAGGGTTTGTGTCAATTTG
>SNQN01010325.1:0-22351 GCA_008642245.1 Bassia scoparia
TCTTCGTGTTTTATGGTCATCTCCCAAAGCCATTTCTGATTGCCTCCCCACAGATGACGCCAAATGTTGTAGCAAATAAAATGGGGATGACGTGTCCTGGCTACAATATTTCCCTAGCTTCTGGGTTGAGAGAGGGGTGGAGGCTTCCCTTCAAAGCTACCTCTGGAGAGCTGACCTTCTATTGCACGTTGAACGTCTCCTGACAATCTCCGATCTCCTGGCTAGTAGGGGTTTGCTTCTTGCTCCTAGCACACAAAGCTTGCCTGGTACCTGCACAAAGGAGAATAATCCTATTCAGATTATCTCCCCTCCGATGCTTAAGTAAGTATGGAGTTATGGAAGTAGAAGTGCCAAGCTAGAGAGAGAAAGTAGTGAGAGATGCTCTCAAGTAGTTGGAAGTTATGCAATAAATGTTATGAAAATTGTGTGTGTTCCTTGGTTTTTCAGGATATTTATAGGCAATCCCTCAAAAACCAAGGCATCCCTTGGATGGGTGACACTTGTCATCCATCCATGCTTCCTAGCGTTCCTTACTACCATTTCAGTGTAGAAACGTCGGTTCTCCGTCCCGTTTTGGTCCGGATTAATTTAATATGTAGCGTTTGCCACGTGGATTATTACGACCCAATATTTGAAAGACACGTGGACAAGGATTTTCTGTGCCACATCAATAACATATTATTTTTCAAAATAAAAATATCAGATTATTTTCAAAATATAAAAAAGGTTTAAAAACGATAACATATTATTTTGAAAAGTAAAAAAATATCAGAATTACATAATTGACACATTAGTAATGAATAATGATACCATTAATAAATAAATATATAAATAACATAATTGAATAAATGTATGCATAAAAATAATCGCCAATTACATCCATCCACACTTCGATTCATATCATTAAAATCACAATAATCAAAAAAATAATTTAAATGATGGTCTAAGACATTTTTTACAAATTTTTCCCAAAATAAAATTATATATTACGATAAAATTTCAGTCCTTTCATCCATTTGAACCTCTAAAAAATTATCACATTATTTAAAAAATATGAAAATTTAAAAAATAAAAATAAATCTATAGGTTACGCTTATCCAACATTTATTATATCCAAATAATTCAAAACCTATCTAAATAATTCATAATCAACACTTTTTAACCCTATAAATATGAATATTATTAAACAACCCTAATATTTATATCTGTCTCTTATACACATCTAGATGTGTATAAGAGACAGGCATTAAACTACTACTTCTTGACAACGAACTAACCATACTTTCATAAAAAAAAGCAATCAAACAATTATATAATACATAAAACAAACAAATTGCACCATTTCTAAGCAATAAACAATGGAAATTAAGTCAACTAAACCAACCTAAAATCGTATAAACAAGAAATTATAGTCCAGATTTTAATTAAAAAAAAACAAAAGAGTTAGCAAATTTACCTAAATGCGGTGAGAGAGAAGGCAAAATTGCGCATCCAATGTTGTTTTGATATATAGAGCACCAACGATAGAGGGACATGGAGGAGGAGTGATGCATGAGAGAGAAAGTGAAGAAAATGAAAAGGTGAAATGAATTGAATTAAGGAAAAATTCACCGAAATAATCCCAATTTTGGTGGATCTTTCAAMAATAATCTGAACTTGCGATAATTTCAAAATAATCCCAATTTTGGGGGGTGGCTTCTGAAATTGGTGCCTAATYGGTTGGTGACATGATGATTAGGTTAAGTGCCACGTGTCGCRTTTTCATTKGTTGTAATTAAATTAAAATTTAATTAATTAAAATTTAATTATAATTAAATATAAATTAATTAGGGAAATTCCATTTGGTWCCACCGTGGTTTGGTCAATTCCATTTGGTACCCCTATTTTTTTAAAAATYCAAGAAATACCATTACTTTTGCCCCCTAATTGCTACAGTAACACTATGTCTTAATTTCTGTTAACTAGCTCTTAGTATTCCCTTCTCCTTCGTCCTCCCCTCAACCAAACCAAAYAGCAGCAAGGGTAGCAGCCTCTCCATCTCGCCACTCCTCTTTTCTTCTCCCTCTCCGACCCTCTCGCTCCCACYACACCGGCGCAACGCCACCCCCAACARCAACACCAAGTCACTAACACCACCAACATTAGGTAATTGCGCTGCTTTTTTCTCTAATTGATTTTCAATGATAAATTGTATTAGTTTTTTGCTGGGAATTCGAATTTTAGGGCTAATTTCCTTTGAATTTGTTGGGAAGATTGAATTTTTGGGAAGAAAACAAGTAAGAGAAATGTAAATGAAGAGAGAGAATGAGTGGGTGGAAAGGTAAGTTGGAGGTTATCGAAAATAAAGAGAAAGATCACTACTTTCATCTTCGTGACCACAATGATGTTGAGGCTGTTGCGATTCGTCAGTGTATTACTTCCTTCATCCATAATTAAGGTTAATTATTTGCAAAACATAGTTGGTTGAATTAACCGAGTCTTGATCGAGTTGGTTCATGATAACCAACATTTTCATAGACTTTTCTGATCCATCATTAGTTCTTTGTGATTAGTGACTTGTTGAGATATAACAATTAACATACTCTGTATTTAAGTATTTCACCGCAATTTGTGAACTATTATTTGTCTTTTTGCTGAAGTTAACTTCTGTGAACTCCTTGCTTTGATTTCTTCTCKAAACTTGGGTTTGTTTAATCAATTCTTCAATTTCCAAMGAGGAGTGGCGATGGAGAGGCTGCTACCCTTGCTGCTGTTTGGTTTGGTTGAGGGGAGGACGAAGGAGAGGGGAATACTAACAACTAGTTAACAGAAATTATGACATAGTGTTACTGTAGCAATTAGGGGGCAAAAGTAATGGTACTTCTTGGATTTTTAAAAAAAAATAGGGGTACCAAATGAAATTGACCAAACCACAGTTGATGCTACAAACGTAGCGTGGAATGTTGAGCTGGAGATTAGAGGGGTTGGATTTAGGTTCTCCCTAGCCACGGAAGTAGAATGTAGTCGAGTCAGCAAGGGCCTTGGACGAACGAGTGTGTCTCGGATGTTACAGGTCGTGGAGGAGCTGTGTTCGTTTGGAGGGTACTCGTCTCTCCTGAGGATCCGTCAAATGGGATTCGTTCACAGGAATGACTCGTCTGGTAACAGGATCCGTCTGGTATAGGACTCGTCTGGTACCTGAAACAAAGAAGATANGAGGAGTGGCGATGGAGAGGCTGCTACCCTTGCTGCTGTTTGGTTTGGTTGAGGGGAGGACGAAGGAGAGGGGAATACTAACAACTAGTTAACAGAAATTATGACATAGTGTTACTGTAGCAATTAGGGGGCAAAAGTAATGGTACTTCTTGGATTTTTAAAAAAAATAGGGGTACCAAATGAAATTGACCAAACCACAGTTGATGCTACAAACGTAGCGTGGAATGTTGAGCTGGAGATTAGAGGGGTTGGATTTAGGTTCTCCCTAGCCACGGAAGYAGAATGTAGTCGAGTCAGCAAGGGCCTTGGACGRACGAGTGTGTCTCGGMTGTTACAGGTCGTGGAGGAGCTGTGTTCGTYTGGAGGGTACTCGTCTCTCCTRAGGATCCGTCAAATGGGATTCGTYCACAGGAATGACTCGTCTGGTAACAGGATCCGTCTGGTATAGGACTCGTCTGGTACCTGAAACAAAGAAGATAATCTTACGATTATCCTCCCTCCGATGCTTAAGYCAGTACTCGATAATGGAGGGGCTAAAAAAGGAAAGTGTATAGGTTTATAGGAATCTCCCTTTTCTGGTGGATACAAGTGAGGTGATGTGATCAGAGAAGTGCAATAACTGCTGGGTAATAACTGTAGAGTAATGAGTGAGTGAATAGTAAATGTCCCCTGTATTTATACTGTTTCAGATGGGGATCATCTCCCAATCAGGGTGTGCCACGTGGCACATAGCTATTGTAATGAGAGTGGGCTGGCTTGTTCACTGAGCCTAGACCTAGCCCACTTTCATATCATCATTATACCATGATTGGTATGTCAATCAGACCTGAAGGCACAATATTGGGACACGTGTCCTCTTGTGAGTGGATCCACTTGGAAGCCAGTAAGTCGATGATGTGGCTGACAAGTCACTTGTTGTAGGACACGTGGCATCCTACAAGGATGCCACATCATTTGCCCCTCAAATTGGGTCAAACTATTTCGTTTGACTTAATTTGGAAACTCCCTTTAGGCGGGAAAATAATCCGGGATCTGAACAGTTTCTTCCGGTTTMGGGAGGTTAATGACCTGTAGGTCAGGTAATAAATTTTTACCTACCTATATAAGGGTTGAGGAGAGAGAAAATCATTTATTGCGATTTTCTCTCTACCTTCTCTCTACTTTCTCTCTCTTAACTCCCTTTTTTACTGCTGTTCCTCCGCTCCCTTCGCGGCACGCCCTCCCTCTGTTTTTTTGGCCGCACCCGCGTGCTTCTCCCTCCTATGCCCTCCGCGTCTCCGCTCTTTTCTTCCGCCCGCTTGCTCCTATTTTGTCCCCGGTTCTCTGGTCCTCTCCTGGGTTCCCGCCCGTTTGGGGTCCCTGCGTCACCCGCCGGCCTTTCGCGTCTGTCCCGCCCCCATCGCGCCCCACCGTCCCCCCCGCTGGCGGTCGCTCCCCTCGCCTTTGGGTCGCCCCCTGTTGGCGGGTCGTCCATTTCTCCGCCTCCCGGGTGTCCCGCCCTCTTGGCCCATTCTGCGCCGGTCCCCCGCCCCTGCTTTTGGCCGCCCCTCGTGGCTTTTCCCTCCTCGCCCTGCGTCCACCGCCCTTTATCGGCCCCACTTGCCCCCCTTTTCCCACTCAGGTTTCGTCTGCTCCTCCTCCATGTTGTCCCGCCGCTTGCTCTCCCTCACGGCGGCCTTTGCGTCCCCGTCCCGCCCCCCGCTCCCCGTCGCCTCCCTCTCGCGGCCGTCTTCTTCGCCTTGGGTCTGCCCCTGTCGCCCCTCGTCCTTTCTCCTGCCTCGCCGTTGTGCGCGCCTTCTGGCCCCCTTGCCGCCGAGTCCCCGCCACGTGTTTTTTTTTTTGTCGCTTCCGCGTGGCTTCTCGCGTCCTCGCCTGGCGGTCTCCGCCCCTTTTCGGCCCGGTTGCCCCTTTGTCCCTGGATTACTTCTGGTCCCTCCAAACATAGAGAGAATCCCCGCCCCTTTGGGCACCCCTGCGTCCCCCCGGCGGCCTTTTGCGTCCCGTCCCCCGCCCCCCGGGCCCCCGTCGCACCTTCGTCGCGGCCGTCTGCTTCGCCTATTCGGTACCGCCCTCTGTCGCTCTGTCCTTTCTCTTGCCCTCGCCAGTTGTGCCGGCCCTTCTTGCTCCCATTCGCGCCGGGTCCCCGCCCCCTGTTTTTTGGGTGCCCCGCGTGGCTTCTCCCTTCTCGCCCCTGCCGGCCTCCGGCCCCTTTTACCGCCCGCCTTTTTCCCCCCCTTTGTCCCCTGGGTTCCTCTGGGTCCTCTCCTGGGTCTCCGCCCGCTTTGGCTCCCCCTGCGTTCTCCCGCACCCCGCCTTTTGCGTCCCGTCCCGGCCCCCATCGCGCCTTTGGGCCGCTCCCCCGCTCCTCTCCCCGGCCGCTCCAACGTTTTTTCGTGTCTTGGGCTGCCCTCCCGCATCCTCCTCCGGTCGCTCCTTTCGCAGCCCGTCTTGTGGCGCGGCGGGCTTCTTCTCGCTACTACCGTGCCCGTCTGGGCCGGGGCGGCCCGGCCTCGTGCCTCCCCCGGCCTCGTGCGGCCCGGCCTCATGCCCCCACCCGGCCCCCTGCGGCCCGCCTCGTGCCGCCCCCGGCCGGCCCGGCCTCGTGCCAGCCCCCCCGGCCTCGTGCGCCCGGCCTCCGTGCCCTCACCCGGCCTCTGTGCGGACCGGCCTCGTGCCCCCCCCCGGCCCGGTGCAGGCCCGGCCTCGTTCCCCCCCCGGCCGGCCTCGTGCCCCCCCGCCCCGTGCGGCCCGGCCTCGTGCCCCCCCCACCCACGTGCGGCCCGGCCTCGTGTCCCCCCGGCCCCGTGCGGCCGGCCTTGTGCCCATCCCCCGGCCCCGTGCGGCCCGGCACCGTGCCCCGCCCCGTGCGGCCCGGCCGTGTCCCCCCCGGCCGGCCTCGTGCCCCCCCCGGCCCGTGCGGCCCGGCCTCGTGCCCCCCCCCGTCGGCCTCTGCCCCGGCCTTGTGCGGCCCCCGCCCGCGTCCCCCCCGCCTCGTGCGGCCGGCCTCGTGCCACCCCCGCCCCTGCGGGCCGGCCTCGTGCCCCCTCCGCTTTCGGGCCGGCCTCGTGCCCCCCCGGCTCCGTGGCCCCCGGGCCCGGCCCCCCCGGCCTCACGGCCCGGCTCGTGCCCCCCCGGCCCCGTGCGGCCCGGCCCTCGTGCCCCCGGCACCCGTGCGGCCTCGGCCCTCGTGCCCCCCCCGTCCGGCCTGTCCGCCTCCGTGGCCCCCCCCGGCGGCCCGGCCCGGGCTCCGTGCCCCCCCTCCCGGCCCGGCCCCGCTCTAGCCCGGCGCCCCGGCCCGTGCCTCCCTCCCTCCGCGCCCCCGCCGCCCCGTCTCGGCGGTCGCCGCGTCCTTGGTCCCCACCTCTTGGCGTCTTGCTTTCCTCCTGCCTCTCCGGTGTGCCGCCCTTTCGTCCCCTCGCTCCGCTCCCCGCCCTTGTTTTTTGAGCCGCCCCGCGTGGCTCTCCTCCTCGCCCTGCGGTCCTCGCGGCCCCATTTTCGCCCCTTGCCCCCCTTTGTCCCCCTGGTTCCTCTGGTCTCTCCGGGTCCCCGCCCGCTTTGGGTCCCCTGCGTCCCTCCGGGCGGCCTTTTGTGTCTCTTCCCGCCCCCATGCGCCCAGTGTGCCCCCCTCGTCGGAGGCCTGCTCCTTCGCCTTTGGTGTCTGCCCCTGTGCCTGCTGCGTCCTTTCTCCCTGCCCTCCCTTGTGCCGGCCCTTCGGCTCCGCTTCGCGGCCGTGGTTTTGTTTGGCCGCCCCGTCGTGGCTTACTACCTCTGCCCTGCGGTCCGCGGCCCCTTTTGGCCCGCTTGCCCCCCTTCGTCCCCTGGGTTCTCCGGTCCTCTCCTGGGTCCCGCCCGCTCTTTCGTCCCCATCCGTCCCCCGGCGGTCTTCCTGCTTTTCCGCGTCCCTCCTCCTCGGCCCCGTCCCCCCGGCCGTCGGCGGTCGCCTGCTTCATTTGGGTCCTCCTGTTGGCAGTCGTCCTTCTCCTGCCCTCCCGGTGTGCCGCCCTTCTGGTCCCCTTCGCGCGTCCCCGCCGCCCTTCTTTTTTTGGCCGCCCCGGTGGCTTCTCCCTCCTCGCCTTCGCCTCCGCCCCTTTTCCGGCCGCTTGCCCCTTCTGTCCCTCGGTTCGTCGGCTCACTCTTCCGGCTCGCCCACCCGGCTTTGGGTTCCCCCTGTGTCCCTTCCGCGGCCTTTTGCGCCCCGTCCCCGCCCTGTCCCCAGTCGCCCCCCCGCGGCGGCCGTTCTGCTTCCCTTGGCCTGCCCTTGTGCCCTCAGTCCTTCTTCTGCCCCTCGCCGTTGTGCCGCCCTTATGGCTCCCTTTTCCCCGGTCCTTGCCCGATGTTTTTTTGGTCTGCCCCGCGTCGCTCCCTCTCGCCCTTGCGGTCTCCGGCCCCTTTTCGCCCGCTTGCCCCCCTTTTGTCCCCTGAGGTTTCTTACAGGTAACTATACTACCTCCAATCCCCGCCCTTTTGGGCCCCCCTGCGTCCCCCCGTGCGCCCCTTTTGCGTCCCGTCCCGGCCCCTCTCCCCTCGTTCCCCCTGCCGTCGGAGGTCCCCGCTTCGCCTTTGGGTCCGCCTCTTGGCGTAGTCCTTTCTCCCGCCCTCCCCGGGTGCCCGCCCTCTGGCCCCTTCGCCGTGCTCCCGCGCCCTTTTGCGCCCCGTGTGCTTCCTCCTCCTCGCACTGCGGTCTCCGGCCCCTTTTCGGCCCCCTTGACCCCTTGTCCCTCGGTTCGTCTGCTCCTTGCTGTGGCCTCCTTGGTCCGGCTGCCCCGTGTCCTCCCCCGGTGCTTGTCCGCCCCCTCCTCCCGCATATCCTGGCTTCCCCTTGTGGCTCTCCTGCCCCGCGGCCCCGTGTCCTGCTCTTGGTGCCTCCCGTCTGCTTTGCCCTCTCCCCCTGGTGCTCCTGCGCTCTGCCCGTGGGCTCGGTCTTTGGCTCTGCCCACGCCCCCCCCTCTCCTTCCCTCCCTCTGTGCCCCATGGCCCCACCTGCTTGGGCGCTGCTCCCCCTCGCCCCGTCCACCATCCGGGCCCTATTCCTCATCCGTCCCACCTTCCTCTCCCGTTCATTCCCCCGCCCTGCCTTAGCCGTTTCTCCCACTCCACATACCGATACTACCCTGTCTCCCCAAAACCGCACCAGGGCCTATTCTCCTCCTCTCTCCCCTTTCCTTTTTTCAGCCCCCTCCCTTCTTGCGGTCCTGCATTCCGCCTCAGGCGGCGGCTCTCGGCCGCTTCTCTTCTATTGTTTACGTCCCGCCGCGTCCTGATGCCCCCCGGCAATCACCTTTACACCCGCCGGCCATCCTCCTGTTGGCCAGCCTCTCCCTCGACCAGGACTCTCCGGCGCGCCGCGTCCCCCCGCCGCCCCAATCAACCAGGCTCCCTCCCCGCCCTGCCTCACGCCGCGCCCTTCTCGTCTCCGTCCCCCACGCCTTTCGCTGCCAACAAAAATCGACACAACTAGCTTCATGCACATCCGTAGCTCGTGGCGCCCTCCTCCCCCCCCTCTCCTCTCCCGCTCCCCTTCCCCGACTCCCGTTTGTCGCCTCCTTTGGCGCCGTCTGTGGTGGCGGTCCTCGCCTGGCCCTCGAGCTCCCTAGCTTGCGGCACCGTTCCCGCACTCACGTTTTTGGCAAGCGCCGCCGCCCAGCCGCTGTCCCTCCGCCCCCGCCCTGCTGCGCCGGCGCCGGGGGCCGCGGCTGCCTCCCGGCCCTCCCCGGGCCTCTGTCCCTTCGTCGGCGTCCGCCTCCCCCCTTCTCCCCCGCGTCCGCTGTTGCCGCTGGTTCCCGCCGCTTCGCCCGCCCCCGTCCCGCCGTTGCTTGCGGCGCCCTCTTGCCCCCCCCCCTTCCGCTCTCTCCCCTCGCGTTGGCCCCGCTCCCCGGCGCCTCCCTCGGCCGCCCTGTGCCTGCCCCTCCCCGTTCCCCCCTCACCCCCCCCGGTCCGCCTCATCCCCCCTCCCCCCCCGCTCGTGGGCGCCGGTTCCCCTCCGGCCGCCTGTGTCTCCGGTTGGCTGTCCGCCTCTTTCATGGCGGCCCGGCCGCCGGCGGGCGCCTCCTGCCCGTCCGCCCTTCTGGGTCCGGCCCCCCCCCGTCCGCCCCTCCCCCCTTTTCTGCCTTCCGGCTTGCCCGTCCGCCCCCCCCTTCCGCTCCCGCCCTCCTCCGGTTCTCCCCCGCCGCCTCCGGGGGCCCGTCCGGCTGTTTTCCGCTCTTGGGGGCTCCCTGCCCCCGGTCTCCTCCCGCCGCCTTCCTCCGCCCCCCCGCCTCCTCCCCCGCCTTCGCCGCGCGCCTCCGGCCTTGCCCCTCCCCCCCTTCTCCGCTTCCCCCGCCCTCACCTTGGCTCCTTCCGCTGCCGTTTCCGTTCCCTCCTCTCCTCCCGTCCGGCCGGGCCGTCCGCTCCCGCTGCTCCTCTCGCTCTTTCCCCCCCTCTCCTCTCCCCCCGAGCTGCTGCCGCCCTGGTGTCGGTCCTTCCCCGCCCCCCTCTCCGGCGTGCCCCGCAGGTGGTTTCCTTCTGGTCTTCCTTCGGGCTCGCTCCCCCCTTCCCCCGCCTGTCTCTGCTGTTTCTCTCCTCCTTCCTGGCTCCTCGGCCCCCCCCGTGCCGCCTGCCTCTCGCCCCGCTCCCCCCCGCCGTTGGCCTCCCTTCGCCGCTCTGGGGGGGGCCGTTCCGCGGTTTCCCCCTGCCGCGCTTCTCCCTCCCTGGTCTCGCCCCCCCTCTTGTCTCCGACTGCTTCTTCCTGGCCGTGCCTCGTGCGGCTCCCTTGTGGTGGCGCCCCCCTTGTCCTGCCTGCCGCGTGCGCTCCGAGCCGCCGCCTTTACCTCGTGCTGCCGCGGTCTGTTCGCTTCCCGCCCGCGCCCGCCTGTTTCCCCCTCCCCCTCGACGAGGGTCCGGCGGCCGCTCCCCGCCTCCCCCCCCGGCGCCCCGGGGCGCGCGTCCGCCCTGGCCCTGGACTTGTTGCGCCTCGCCGCCCCGGGTCTCCCGCTGGACGCGCCCGAGCGGGCCCCTGGTCCCCGGTTTGCCTCTTCCCCGCTCTCTCTTCCTGGTCTCCCCCGCCCTGCCGCTCCCGTGCGCCTCGCCCCCTCTCCCCCTGCCGGCGCGCCCCTTTTCGGGCCCACCCCGCCTCTGCCGTTCCCTCCGGCTCTTGGTCCCTCCCCCCCCGCTGCCTGTCCTGCGGCCGCGTTTGGCGCTTTGGCCGCTGCGGGCCCCCCTTCCTGCCCCTTCTGCTCCCGCGCCCCTTTCCGCCGCGCCGGGTGGTGCTTCGCCCCGCACTGAGGGCCCTCCCCGCTCCGCCGTTTGTCCTCTTGCTTTCGGGTGGTTTGGCGGCCGGGGGCCCCCCTCCGTGGCGTCCCGCTTTCTTCCGCCGCTTGCCCGTTTTCCGCCGCGTCCACCGTCCCGGCGCCGGCCGCTTTTTTCCCGCGGTCCTTCTTTGTGCCGGCCGCGGTTCGTTCGCCTCCCTCCTGCGCCACCGCTGGTGAGTATTAAAAAATTTAATGTCGCCTGCCGGTGGCCCCATTCGACTGTTAGATTTGCTTACCGCCCTTTGCCTCCGTCACGGCGCCGGCCCGTTCGTCCTGCTCCCTCCTCCGTCTCCGGCCTCGTGGCTTCTCTCTGCCCTTCCCTCCTGCTGCCTCCCCCGCCTCCCCCGCTTGGTGTGTATCGGCCCGGCGCCTTCGCCCCCCTGTCTGGCCTTCTGGCGGGTTGCTTCCTTGTTTCCTGTTATGCGTCTTGTTTCTCCCCTGCGCCCGTTCCCGCCTGCGGCGCTCACTGTCGGCCTGCTCCTAGCCCCGCTCGTGCCTGTCCGTGTTCTGTGCGTCCTCGTGGCTGCCTCCGCCTCGCGCCTCGTCCCTCTGGCCGGCCTCCTCCTCTCTCCCGTGCCCCGCGCTGGCTGTTCTTCCTTCCCTGCTGCCATTCCGTTTGTCTGCTGCCCCCCCTCTTGCCTCTCCGGGCTCGGCCGGCCTCGCGCGTGCTCTTTGCCCGCCCGTCGGCCTCTCTGGCGGGGGCTGCCGCGCCCGCGGCGCTCTGTCGCTGCCTCTCTCCACACCTGCTCCCTCCCGCGCGCCGGGTCGTGCTGCGACGCTCCCTCGTGCGTCCCCTGGTCTTTCTCCGGCCGGCGCTGCTTGGGCGGTCGCCTGTCGGGTCTACCGGTCTGGCTTCCCCGCTCGCCCTCCGCTGCTCTCCCCGCCGCGTCCTCTTGCTCCGTCCTTTCCGCCCCGCGCGTCCGCGTCCGGCTGGGCCCGCCCGTTTGCTCGCTGCCCTCGCGCCAGCCCTCCACCTGTTCGTCTCCCCGGGTTTCCCGCTCGCTCGCCCTTCCCTGCAGCCGCCCGCTGCCCCTGGCGCTGTCTGCCCGTCCGCTCCGCTCCGCCTGCTTCTGCCCGCGCTCGCTTCCTCTCTGCCGCTCCCCGTCCCGCCGTCCCGTCTGCGCCTCTGGGCGGTCCGCCCCCGCTGTCCGCCCAGCCGTGCCCCCCTTCGCTGGCCTCCGTCGGTTCTCTCTCGCCTCTGCTCGCCCTCCCCGTGGGGCCCTGGTGCGTCTCTTAGGTTCCCCCCCCTGGCCTGGCCTGCGTGGTGCGTTGCCTCCGCCGGCTGCCCCCCTCGACTGCCCCTCGGCCTCCGTTCTCTTCTCGCCCCTCCCGCCTCATCTGGTGCGTGCCCCCTGCCCGCGCCCCCCGTGTCCCTTGCCGTCCCTGCGTTCGCTCTCGCCTTTCCGGCTTTTCGCTCCCTCCTCTGACCGGCGGCCGTCCTGGGTGCTCCACTGCTTTCTGTTTCCCTCTCTGCGGCCCTTGCCGTCCTTGGGCTCGCCTGCTTTTATCCTGTTCTGGTATCCGTTTGGCTCCCGGCTGTCCCCCGTTTCTCTCTTTCGCGGCTGGCTCCCGCTCCTCGCTCTTTTCTCTTCGCCCTTTCGGAGCGGCCCGTCGCTACGCCTCCCTCGCGCGCTCTGTCTCCACTCGCCTCCCGCCGCCCCATTCGTGTGCTTCTCCCTTTCCACTCCGAGTGCCGTGGACCACTACTTCGCCCCCTTCTGTCCACTTCCCCTGCCCGTTGCCGCCCCGCCGCTGTGTGCTCTTTCGGCGTCTCCCCCGTGCGCCCGTTTCTGGGCTCTTTTGGTGCCGCCCGGGGGCTCGCGGCCCCCTTCTTGCTCCGTGTGCCCGCCGTCCCTTGCTCCTGTCGTCACATCTCTCCGG
Source organism: Bassia scoparia (assembly GCA_008642245.1). Lineage (NCBI taxonomy): Eukaryota > Viridiplantae > Streptophyta > Magnoliopsida > Caryophyllales > Amaranthaceae > Bassia > Bassia scoparia. The sequence continues at coordinate 12,363 of SNQN01010325.1, forward strand.
CCGCTGTTCCCCTCGGCTTCTCCCCCGTCTTCGCCGCTGTTTCGCCGCCGCTTTGGGCCTGGCGTTCCTGTCTCCTCGGCTATCCGTAGCCCTCCCCTTCCTCCGGCCTGCTGCCCGCCTCTCCTTGCCATGGATCCCGCTGCTCGCCGTCGCCGCCGCTTCGTCCCTGGGTTCCTCGCTCGCTGCCCTCCGACTCCCCCGAGCCTGTCTGTCTCCGCGCTTTGGGGCCCCCTGCTCCTGTGCCCTTGCCCGGCGCTCGCACTTCCCCGTTGCCTTCGCGGCTTCTGTCGCCGTCCCGGCTTCGCCGGTTCGGTCCGCGTTGCCGCTCTCCGTTCCTGCCTACCCGTGCTCCGCCTGCCCGCTTGCCCCCGCGCTCCCTTTCTCGCCCCTGCTCCCTGCTTCGGTCTCCGTCGGCTCCGGCGCCTCTTCTTCCGGTCCGTCCCGCGCTTCCCCGGCTTCCTTCTTTTTGTCCGCGCCCGCTCCCTTCGCTCCTCCGTGCTGTCTCCGACCCGCCGATCCGGTCTCCCGCTTCTTTCCCGCTGGCGTCCCCGGCCGGCTGATGCTAGCTCGGCGCCCTCTTGCGCCCGCGGCCGCCCCTCGTCGCGCTTCCTGCCCTCCTCCTTCCGCCCGCTCTCGGCGCGCGCTCCCGGCGGCGGCCGGTCGCGACTTCTGCGTCCGCCCGCTCTCTCACCGGTCGTTCTCCCCCCCACGCCCGGGTTCTTTCCTGTGCCTTTGGGCTCCCGTTCTTTTGTTGCTGGGTCACGGTGCCCTGTCGCGCCTTGTCTGTTGGCCGCGGGTCTCTCCGGTGATCCGCCTCTCCTGCCCGGGCTCTCTCTGCCTCTGATGCTGCCTGACGTTGTTCCCCGCGCTCTCCCCCCGCGCTGCTGTCTGCGCTGCTCTTCTCGGGCGCTCCTCTACTTGTTGTCCGGGCGCCGGGGCCCGTCGCAGCGAGCGATCGGCAGCGCTTCTTGATGTCCGGGCTTTCTCGTCGGCACTTTTTTTGGCTCTCTGACGTTCCCGAAGGAATGCCCCGTATGCTGCAGCCTGCTTAATGTGCGCTGGAGCTGCACGCGCCGTTGGCACGCGGTTGATCCTGCCGTGAGGCCCTGGATCAACCGAATTGAATCAGGACTTGGATAGCTTATGTTGGGCTTCAAGTTCCGAGATCCGAGAACGAATCAAGCCGACGCCGACTGTCAAAGCTCGCTAGGTTCCGCAAATGGGATGATCCCTCGTACTTTGGATTATGAGAGAAATCAAAAACTTGCAGAGTATTGGTATGGGACAGGATGCAGTCTCCACCCTGGTAGTTGATCTGATGAAGAGCATACTGAGAGATAAGCGTTTCAGTCTAACACGAGGAGTCTATTGAGATAGGTAGGCTGTCTGGCGAGCGAGATATAAGGCATCGGCTCGAAACTTCAGGCTGCGAGTCTACGATAGGTTTTGTAGCGTGTGGAAAAAGGCCTTGTTAACCATACGCCTTATAGTTCATGCGACCTGTCCGTATATAGTAGTATTAACCGCGCTCTTGGAGAGAAGAAGCGGAGCCGGAATAATGTCTGGAGGGGATGAATTCAGAGGATTCAATGTGTGCGTCTGCGCACATTCGTGCTTCGATCGGCACTGTGCAAAAAGAATAGCGCTTAATGGACTGGATTACTCTGAGGCCGACGATCCATAAAGACGCGAAACTCTTGGTTCAGAAAATTGTGCTTGGCAGAAATGTCAATGATAACAATGCATATACATTCCGCAAATTGCTGCGGCAACAGGACACAGACTCTTCGGTACCTGCGGGAACCTTGCCGCTTCCACCATTCGCCAAATGTGGGAGAGATGGTCACTATTGCTTACTCTTTGGTGCCCTTTCCTAAGAACTTCAAGGCAGCGTGAAGCTAGGTGATTTTAATAGTGCGCGGTTGCATCTATTCTGGTAGGTCGGATCCTGGAATAACTAGAAAGGTGGTCGGAGGCTTCGGAACGCAGTCTTCGGTGGCACGTCCTGAAGACAAGCCGAAGATACATTGGTCATGGCTGGAAATAACATCATAACTGACCTCGTTTGTCGGGGTCCTGTGGACCCCACGGATACGTGTGTTTGGTGAACTAGGATGGCAGACTACCTAGCTGCTCGGAGTGCCTGCGCAAGCTGTAGATTGGTCAGGAATGCGGGGCATAGCCAGGAGTACAATATTATTGCTGTACAGTTGCTCACCAGCCCTCAATGCAAATGAGGAGAGGTAGGAATAGCCTTCATACGAGACGCATTGTTTCAGGATTAAGAAAAAACTGACTTGGTGGCGAAAGAGGGTTTGTGTGGAGAGCGTGAAGTAGTTATACCATATTGCGGTTGGCTCTTGGTCCTATTCGAACGTACTGAAAGGCTAGAGGCAAACTCCTTTTTATGGCTGTTGTATGGTGAGGTCTAGTATGTCTCTGTCTGTGCCACCTATTTTGGAGAATTTTACGAGTCGCATACACTTTAGGGTTCGAAGTGATGTTAGGTGATGAAACCGAACAAATTGGGCCGCGTAATTGCGCCATCATACTAGGACTTAAACCCCGAGACTAGGGCAAAAATGCTTTTGCTACGCAGAGCTTTAAAGTTAAATGACGAATCGTGAACACAACAAGCGATCTATCTGTGACTATGAGGTTAGGATGACTTGGTGTGCGAAAATTGGAAGCTGTTGGTAGGCTCAAAAGAAGACGGAATTGACACCCAATTGGGAGGACGTAACAAAATAGTGGGAGGTACTACGTGAAGGCACCTTAAGGTTAAAGCTATGGAGGCCGACGATGCCACGAACAGGAATGCCGCAATCTTAAAAAAATTCTATGTGTAAGGTGCCGAGGTTATAACTATGCTCTATGTACCAGAATTCTAGATGAATGAAATGCTCCATGGTTCCTACTCATATTTTGCTTGTTCAAAGTCGGTTATTTAAGGCAATCGACGTAAGACTTCCTTTAAAAGCAGTCGAAAGACCTTGGCTCAAGGCATAAAATTTGAACGTAAGACTTTCTTTAAAAAGCAGTCGATAGACCCTTGCTTCAAGGGCATAATAAATTGAACGAAGTACTTTCCTTTAAAAAGCAGTCGAAAGACCTTGCTCAAGGCCATAAAATTGAACGTAAGACTTCCTTTAAAAAGAAGTCGAAAAGACCCTTTGGGCCCGCTCAAGGGCATATATTAAAAGATCGTACGGAAAAATCTCCAAGTTCAAGGCGATTCCAGATGATTGAATTGAACTCGGAGAGAGCGGCCTACTAGGTCTTTGGAATGCATATCGCCTTACCATAAATAAATCATCTTGAGACGTATACCACATTATGCTCTATACTATCTAGATACAGCATGATCCACGATGCTCTATATGGATGGGGGCAAGTGCGAATACTTAGTGTTCGATATATTACAAGGGAGAAGTTCCGAAATTCGACACTGAATAGCCTTCACCTAAGTAAGATCGAATGAGTAGGATTCTCATAGTTTTTACAAATGGGAGAGTTTTTCGTATTGACCTCGAAAATTAAGCGTTCCATTTGAGGAAACTCACTAATCCCGTGTTCACACCACAACAGAAGCGTATACGAATATGTCGCTCGCGATGAGCTAAAGCAAAGCATGAGGAGAGAAGTGTCCAGGGATTAAGGGCACAAACTTGTACGGTCTCACATTCTTTATCTAGGGGCCTACAAGTACGATCCGGCTCTGAAACACTTATTCTTGGGATTCTTTGCCCTAAGTGCCTAAAATGAGGGAGTTAGGATCTCAGTGCTACATCGCATTTGTTTTCTGCGGCCAACATCTAATATCTACGCATCTTTAGCACTCAATAACGAAGAGAGCCGGGGAAAACTTGTTCCAATGTGTGAATTCAAATTCGTATCAACTATAGTCATATTTCAAAGACAGAAATCGAGTGGATCCCTCAGTCATGTCATGCCAATGACGAAACATCATAAAAATAGTATTTCACAAAATACGGTTCGGTTAACAACTAATGTACAAGGCTCGAGCGATATAAACTAGAGTGGTTTACTAAATCATTTCCAAAAAGGACGAAGATAAGGACTACTATCAATCACGGTGCGCCCCTACGGTGTTAAGACACTCGCCAATCATCGTGGCCCTCAGATCATCCCCACACTCACCCGATCCAACTGTAGGCGGCGCACTGACTCGTCAGGCAATGAGGTGTGGAACCTCAGGTTGTTCGAACCACTGCAGATTCGTTTAGAACGAGCAGTGTGCATGAACCTCATCTCTGCTTTCATCTGACTCAGATGAAGTACCATCGTCACTCAGACGCAATGAAGAAGAGTCAAGCATTGACGTATTAGCAGCTAATAGTTTGGGGCGGTGTATGGAAGATTCAGGATGGTTACGCTCTGCTGTTTCTATGCAGCAGCCTTTGCTACGCAGCATACACCACCCGTCGATTTTGACGATCGATCCTCCTCATCCAAGCACATCAAGATTTAGCTGCTCGGGAAGTGCCCAGGCAACTGGCGAACCATGCTTATGGCATATATGGAACGCACTTGGAATGTCTGGAGAGTTCGAAACATTTTGTTATGACGTCAGCAATGGCCATCAGACAGAGCATGACGACGCTGAGGGCCCTTCACAGCAAAGGTGAGACTGCTCGCGCGGTTTGCAGCATTCAACGCCCGGTTCGTCATCTGTCGTCCTGCGCAAGGGCTCGCATATCCTCGGACTGTTGTCGTGTGTCTAAGGCTGTGACTGCCTGTGACCTCCTCTTTCATGGCGAATGCCCGGGTAAAATCTCGTGCAACTTGCTCTTGATCCTTCCGGCAACCTTACTCTCTATGTCAGATCGTTCGAAAGAGTCACTGCTTCGGCCAGGGAGAGAGTCTCGCACTATCTGCTATATGTGATGGAGAGTCTTCGAGTGCTGTCGGAGGCCCAATTGTAGGAGTGGTTAAGCAATCTGGTGGGAAGAAGCGGAGTGGCTACATAATCCTGAGCCCATGACTTGTCCCAAATATCGGCGAGACAATACACTCGTTTGCTGGTCCTATTGCATATATTTCCGCATTAACGCGTAATCAGCATAAAGACTCGACAATATACACTCTACTGTATGCCTCTCGCTCGCTATCACTTTCATTGCCTTTTCTGACCACATCGCAGGACATGCCCTTGGCCATATATACCTGAAAGAGAAGCAAAATCAAAATGTTAATACATCTTAAATACACAGGCAATAAAATAGAATATACGATTAAGGCAAGGGGCTGAGAAAATATTACACTCTAAAAGAGCATACACGTGGTAAAAATTGACGCGACTATAGTACTTACTCTATGAATATATATGGCGAACCACGATTAAAGGGGTGAAGTACTCGAAATGTAAAATCTTGTGGGATCAATTCACCAGTTAGCACCCATGAGATATGTAGCATGGGCTCTCCTCTCTCTCAGCTTTGAACTTTTTTGAATGCGCCCATGGAGAAGATTTCGCAGGGTCGTATCCTCAGGCAGTAAGATTGTCGTCGTGCTTGTTATCGTCTTCTTACTAAGCTCTCTCTCTCGCTTATTGCATATGGACGGACGACGAAGATTATCTTCTTTTAACACACACCTTTTTGTCAGATCAAAGGGTCGGAGCTTTTGCGCTCGTCTGACAGGAGGGAACTAGGCTTTTCAAGGCTTGTGAATTTTGAGAATGGGGAGACACCGACGATTGGCATCAAAAATGCCGCCAAGTCTATTTCGTCAAACGGTTGAAGAGTTAGAGCTCGGCCCAAGGGACAGTAATGGATAGAGTATATCAAGTTCTTTCCTTGAGTCTTACGAGGGTCGCATCGCTAATGTTGGGTTGTAAGCCTACCCTCGTTCCCCTTTTCAAACCTATGAATCACCGAACACCACGAAACTGCTTACCCTCTCCGATCAGACGCCCAGAATCTTCTTTCGGGTTATCACTTAGGTCTCCCCACTGGTCCCAAATTATAGATGGATTATCAGATCTATAAGTCTCGATCGCATGAGTCTAGAGCGAATCGTTTCAGGCGGCACCTGGTGGAAGTACCGAGAATGTTTTTTCTTCTTTCCTTCTTCTTTTTTCAACGTAGCCTCCATCACGAAGTCATCTCAAGGCATCAGAGCGTACTCACCCACCTTGACAGGCGGTATCCGACGGGGGTATGCAGCATCCAATCCTGGATATCACTCGAACACGCAGGAGTTTGCATCCGTGTTCCCTTGAGTTAAATCACAATGGAAGGTACGACTGTTCACATAAGAAGTCGACTGACTCTTTGTCTTGAGTTCGTTCGACTGGTGAGATTGTGTCTGCCTCCCTAGTCGGGCTTCTGCTTCTCGTTGCCGCTTATAACCACGGAATAGCGAGTGATTTTCTCTTTCGTCTTTGGTCTTCTGACCCCTGTTTATATCTGAGCTCTGTTCGCACCCTTTATTTTGTGAATCTACTCAAGATTTATGTGACTTGTCTCTTACGTCCGCTATTGATCCGGTCTTATTCTACAAGGGAAAAAGATTGTTAGAATCTACATATGATCGGTGGGGCTATTTATTTCCGACGGTTACATTGTTCGGATTAGAAGAGCGGACAAGATGTTATATTAAGGGAAGAGACCATTCGATCGACTCGAAGTGTTCTTTCTTTGTATCAAACATCCTTATCTAGCTCGATCTATTATTAGTCGAGTCGATAAGTAGACATTGTGTTTGAATGGAACTACGAAGGGTTTCTTCGATTCGACTGAATCTCCCCTTGCTTTATACACCACTACCTATCGACACTCTCTAAGGAGACGAATCATTTGATTCATTGCTCCTATCGACTTATATATCTATCCAATAAGTATCTGTAGTATATATGCTACAGGGTTACTCGATTCTGATCGCTGCACGTCACTCTCCTTGTCATTATACGAGTTCAGCTACCGATACTCCCACACTCTTTTAAGGAGACGAATCATTTTGATTCCATTGCTCCTATTCGACTTATATAGTCTAGTCAAATAAGTAGTTCTGTATAACACAATGTTTCTTCGATTCGACTGTAAGTCTCCCTCTTGCATTAACACCACTACCTACTCGAACTCTTTGAGGAAGACGAATCACTTGATTCGATCTTTCCTATTCGACTCATTTAGTCTGTTCGGTCATAGTAGTTTCGTGTATAAAACAAGGTACTTCGATCGTTTCTTGATAGTCTCCTCCTTGTCATTATACACACTACCTATTCGACATTCTTTCAGGAAGACGATATCACGTGATCGATCTTTCTCCTATCTCCTTTAGTCTGTTCGACAAGTAGTTGTGTATAAACAAGGGTTAACTTCGATTCGACCTGAAGTCTCCCCTTGCATTATACATAGACTACCCACTCGACACTCTTTTCAGAAGACAGAATCACTTGTATTCGATCTTCCTATTCGACTCTTTTAGTCTGGTCGTGACAAGTAGTCGTGTATTAAAACAATATGGGTTACGTTCGAGCGACTGAATGTTCTCCTTGATTAACTACCATCTACCTATTCGACACTCTTTGAGGAAGACGTAATCATTGCATTCGATCTTTCCCTATTTGACTCTTTTAGTCTGTCGGCAAGTAGTTGTGTATAATCAAGGGTTACTGCGATGACTGAAGTCTCCCCTTGCATTATAACACAACTTACCCACTCGACACTCTTTTGAGTGAAGATCGAACATTGAAATTCGCTTTCCTATTCGTACTCTTAGTCTGGTCGGGTACAAGTAGCTGTGTTATAACAAAGGGTTTACTTCGATTCGACTTGAAGTCCCTCTATTAGTATCAACTACCTACCGTTCGACACACTATGAGGAGAAACATGAATCATTTGATGATTCTTTCTCTGATTCGAATTCCCATTGAAGGAGACGAATCAAATATCGACATCTTCACTATTCGACTTGTTTAGTCTAAAGTCAAGGAAGTTGTTATAATACAAGGATTACTTTGATTCGATTCTTGAGTCCTCCCTTGTATTTAATACACAACTACTATTCGACTTCCGCTATTTGATATGGAGACGAATCAGAATATCGATCATCTGTATATCGACTTAATATGTCTAAGTTTCCCAGCGTTGTAGTTAAACAAGGTTACTTCGATTTGAACTGAAGTTCTCTCCTTGTATTATTAACACTACGCTACTCGACCTTTGTCGAAGGAGGCGAATCTCGTACGATCCGCTTCTCCTATTCGTCTTATTAAATTCAACTAATAACAAACGAATGATTAAAAGTACTCTGACTCTCTTTGGCTTTGTATACTTTTTGATCTGTAAGACGGAATCCTTCAGTTCGGCGAGTAACAGCTTCGTTCCATCCTTCCTTGTGGTAATGTAACTGCGCAGAGTCTGAATAAATAAAGATAACAAAGTATGAGAAACAAAGCAAGTATAATGCTAAGTTCTATCTCCTGAATTACACTAAGGCTATCCTCTTGCCCCATCGTTTTATACACCTCACTAAGTGAAAGGCTTCCATAAAAGGCGGATCCCTATACACTGGTGACGGAATCCATAACTCGTGGAAGCATTTAATGGCTGGGTTTTTTGTTTTCCCATTCACCCGCCAGTGCCTTGTGGATAATCTCAAGACCCGTCTCTCTCTCTCAAAAAGAAGGTCATCGTCATGGTACGGCAACCATTCGGATCAACATGACTATGAATTGGGGATGTATTTCACGCCGATTCATAGGTGTATAGCATTGCGTTTCTCCTGTTCTGTCTGAATGACTCAAAATTCATGATTTGGAAGTACAAAATACTCCACCTATCAAGGGCGTCATCTTTGTTGGGTTTGTCATAAACCGTCATCTTTGCCTGGTTCGTTGCTCAGACGATACTCAGCCCCATTTTGCAGCCTTGAGTGACTTGCAACAATTGGTGAGTGGAAGGAACACGTTCCCTGACGGTTCCCAATTCTAGGCGCACAGGCCGTCACATAATTTATGGAGATGGAGGAAAAAGTTAGGGGTAAGCTGATAGATCCCAATTCATAGGTTCTCAACATCTTACAATAAAACTGTTGAGTGGGAGGTCGGACCCCATATCCATCACCTCTAGGTACAGGAGGTAATGACCCCAAATAGTAGTCGAGCACGACTTGCCTACCTGGGATTCAGAAACTTCTGCCTTGGAGGAATTGAAGTTGTGTCGTAGTGTTATGACATGTCCTGAGTTTCCTGTAGACCTGGCGAGATCAACTATTTCGGGTGTCTCCTCCCCCTTCGGGACATACCATTCGACAACTTGGGTTCCCTCATCTCGAGGGACTCCTTCAGATTCGTCCTCGACTGGTTTCTTCCCAGCCGGTATTCTGGAGAATCCGTCTACCTTATCAAGATTGATTCGTTATCATTATCACTAGAAGAATCACTTGAAGTTCTTCCCCGTCAGTGGACGAACCTGACGAACTAGTTGAACTGTCACCTGAATCTCCGAAGAAAGCGGTTCCGGTATCTCCTCACAGATCATCAGATCGAAGATATCGCTGACCAGACGGACCCGGTATCTGCCCCGTCTTTGTCTTCCATCCCTTCAGAATTGGAACTGGGGTTTGTATCAGCAGGAGGCCGCTCACTTCCTTGTAACGGGATCAAGTCGGACTCCCTACGATATGGTGATATTCTCACGCAGATGGAAGACGGCAGTTGTTTCGTTCTGCCAATCACTTCGTCTACAAATGCATGAGGCAAGAGAACGTCGAATAAAGCCTGGCGGTGCACAAACACTAATTCGATGTTGTGACTGGGTAGCCCAACACCCCAACACCCATCTCAAAGGGCAATCAGCTTTGATGGGCGAGGTATTTCAAGATAAAAGTAATAAAAATTCAAATGAAAGAGATTGAGAAATTTACCTGCAAGACGATTCAACAGAACGGATCTACCGTCGAATGCAGTACGGTTGACAGATGTGTCTTCGGATCGAATAGGACGGGCTCTCGTCGAATTG